>PVJI01012629.1:0-50906 GCA_004026765.1 Micronycteris hirsuta | reverse complement strand
TTGAGGATTTTAGCGTCAATGTTCATCAGTGATATTGGCCTATAGTTTTCTTTCTTTGTAGTGTCTTTTTCTGGTTTCGGGATTAGGATGATGCTGGCCTCATAAAAAGAGTTTGGGAGTCTTCCATCATTTTGGATTTTTTGGAATAGTCTATGAAGGATAGGTGTTAGTTCTTCCTTAAATGCTTTGTAGAATTCTCTCATCATTTTATTTTTTAATCAACACATGTTGATGACGTTTCTAGGAGGTGCTAGTGAGGTGTTACTGAGACCAGATTGCCATGTAAAAAATGTCATGTCTTCGTACTAGGTTAAGGTTTCTGCAGGCCACCTCTGAGTCACCATCTACTGTGATGACGGGAATACTGAACTCAAGGCAATTCTTGCTGCTTTCTGGAAGGGATTGCTGCATTTGAAATGGACAGATGAAGCCTATTCCTACAGGCAAAACCAAGAACAAAGAAACTGAGGGTCACTCCCTGGAGAATGGGGGGAGATTTTATCTGATTGAGACGGAGAAGTAGAAGGAACCGAAGGTCGACCTGTAGAATTTATCATCCAAGTTAAAGATTTAGAGTTTGATTTTGACTCAAGAAGGTGCAGATCTTGGTTTTTTCTGCAACTTTGGATCCATTGCAGTGACAGTCAGGTCTACGGAGGTATCACCAACAATTCCAAAGTTGTCATCAAGAAATATGGAATCAGGGAACTATTAGCAAGCTAGTTGGATTTACTTCTAGAGTGGAAGAGTACTGTACAGGAGTAGGAATAAGTAAGCTATACACCCACCCATGTTTTTAAATAAAGGCAAATTCTTTAATACTATTTGTATATTTTATTTCTCTTACCCATATAATAGCGTGGTTAGAGGGCATTAAAAAAAAACAACTCTTGTTTCATACCCTCACTAGTTTAGCAGTTCAGTGCCTAAAATATATGTGCATATTCACCTCACTTGCATCTATAACCGCCCCAGGCCATTTTCATTGTTTTCAATCCCATTTGTTTCAACTTGAATTTAGCTACTATTTTTTAAATTCTTATTTATTCTATGACAGTTGTCCCAATTTTTTCCTCTTTGTCCTCCTTCATCCCGCCCACCCTGTTGTTCATGTCCATGGGTCATTCATACATGTTCTTTGACTACTGCCTTCTTCTTTCCACCTTTCTCTCCACATCCTTTCCTCTGGCAGCTGTCAGTCTGTTCCCTGATTCCATGTCTCTTGTTCTGTTTTGTTCATTCATTTATTTTGTTCTTTAGATTCCTCTTATATGTGAAATCATATGGTATTAGCATAATAGTCTCTAGTTCCATATTCTTCATCCATACTGTCACGAAGGGTAGGGATTCCTTCTTCTTCCTGCTGCATAGTATTCCATTGTGGAATCTCCAAAATATATAAAGAACTCATATGACTCAACACTAGGAAGACAAACAATCCAATTTAGAAATGGGCAGAGGACCTGAATTGATACTTCTCCAAGGAGGACATGCAGAGGGCCCACAAGTATATAGAAAAATACTCAACATCACTAGCCATCAGAGAGATGAAAATTAAAACCACAATGAGATTTCACCTCACACCTGTCAGAATGGCCATCATTAATAAATCAACAAACAAGTGCTGGTGAGGATGTGGAGAAAAGCGAACCTTACTGTGCTGCTGGTGGGAATGCAGACTGGTGAAGCCACTGTGGAAAACATTATGGAATTTCCTCAAAAATTAAACATGGAACTGCCTTTTGACTCAGCAATTCCACTGCTGGAACTATACCCTATGAATCCCAAAATACCAATTCAAAAGAACTACATACCCCGATGTTCATAGCAGCAGTTATTTAAAATAGCCAAGTGTTGGAAATAGCCTAAGTGCCCACCAGTAGCTACTATTTTTAACACAAGTGTTAATTGCCTAATTAACACCACAAGGCTTCTCCCACGCAATCCGATGCTCCCTGTCAGCAATGAATTTATCCTGGCCTAAATGATACCTCTGGTCCTCTGGCACTCTCCAGCTCGCCCTGAACTCCCTGGGCATAAAGGAACATTTACGCCTAGTCCCAGCTGCTTTTAATTCTTTCACTGATGGTTCTAGGGCTACAATTCAGCTTAAAGGACACAGATTCTTATTATTTGGAAAACCATACCTTTTCCTGTTTCCCATTTTATTCATTTTTAATTAAATTTATTAGGGTAACATTGGTTAATAAGATCGTGTAGGTTTCACATGTACATTTCTGTGGTAAATGATCTGCACATTACATTGTATGTTCACCACCCAAAGTCAAATCATCTTCCATCATCACGTATTTGACCCCCTTTGCCCTTTACTACTCCCCAAACCCCTTCCCTCTGGTAACCACCATACTGTTGTCTGTGTCTATGAGTTTTTGTTTGTTTTTATTGTTTGTTCATGTATTAGTTTTTGTTTAATTTTATACCAAAATATATGGAACACTTCATGAATTTGCATGATATCCATGCATGTCAATCTTCTCTGTGTCATTCCAATTTTAGTATATGTGCTGCCCAAGTGAGCACTAGAAAACCATATTTAAAGGACTAAGTAAAGACAGTTGCATTACATGGTTCATAACGGTGAGTGTGGTGGGGGTAAAACACAGAGATGTAACCTTTGTGAAGCCCTTATAAGCATCAGGGATTCTAAAAAGCACTTGTCATTTGCTCTCCTATTGAATATTCGTGATACCTACATTCATCAGTGACGCCACTTTAAAAAAGAGGAAGAAGAGGTCCAGGCTCGTAACCACTAGGAGGGAGAACTGGCGTTTGAATCTGGATCTGCCCGACTCAGACCACTGCGCTGTTAGGAGGTTAAAGGAAAACAGTGGCGATGGGCTGTTGAGTGAGAACAAGATTACAGTCTAGACAAAATAGGAAAGAGTGGAGCTGACATACGGTATTCCTGTCACAGAATGAGCCTCTATATTTCCTCATTTGTGTGCTTGGTGCTTCAAGTTCAAATGTTAGTAGAAGGCAGCATTCTACAAGCAAAACAGCCCTAGGACAGAACCCAGAGAGAACTTACTTCCCAGGGCTTTTCTGGGGAGCTTCGGACTCAGAACAAACAATTCAGGATAAAAATTTAAGCTTGACCACAGATTCCTTAGTATGATACACCATGTTTTTTAAAAAAATTTTTTATTTAAAGGAACTTTGATCTCTGTCCCACTTCAGAAAAGCCTTGAAGTCTCCACAAAGGACGGCTGGAAAAGCAAGGATTTGGATAAGGTCCATCCTATTAATTTTGCCATTAATTCTAATGAATCACTCCCATAAAAACGTAATTCTTTCTCTCTGCTTTTGATAATTATTAGAGATAGCAGCATTTGTGATCAAATACTTTAAACTAGAGTAGGTGGCTGCATTGCTATCATAAACACATAATGAATACTCTTAATGATCTCGAAAAAGCTGGGAAGGGAAAACATGTGTCTGAGAACAGAACACTCTGAAATTTCTTTTTTCCTTAATAATAATAGCAATGGTAATAATGAACACTTACTGAGGGCTTTTTGTATGTGAGGGACTTCCCTAAGTGCTTCAAATATATAATTCCCCTTAATTTTCTCATGATAACCCTATGTGGGAAGTACTGTCATTATCCCCACTTGACACATAAGAAGTGACATTATCCAAAGTCACCCAGCAATAAGTGGTAGAACCTGGGTTCAAACCCAAGAGACCTCTTAACAACTATGCTAAGTAAGATCACCATTGTATTTCTCTAGGTTCAATTAAGTCTTTAAGCATATAGAGATCATGTTTTCTAATATTTAGGAAGATATTTAGGCCTCCAGACAGAGAAGAAGTTTTAAATAGAGCCCTAAAAGTCCTTGGGAAGAATGTCACATGATGGTCTAACAGGTGTGCTAACATTCTGTAAAGGGCTTTGTGCGCTTGTCTCTGTCGCAGCCCCTCAGCTCTGCCGTTATAATGCAAAAGCAGCGCTGGACAGACAACATGTAAGCCAAATGGGCATGTATGTGTTCCGATAAAACTTTACAAAAACTAGCAGTGAGCCAAATTGGGCCCAAATGCTGTACTTTGTTGACTCCCAATCCAGAGTATTGGTTTCCTTTTTTTTTTTTCATTAAATTTATTCAGTTGGCATTGGTTAATAAAATTATATAGGTTTCAAGTGTACAACTCTATGAAAGAGTATTGGTTTTCAAAGTATGATCAGGAGCATTACCCAAGTACTTGTTAGAAATGCAAGTTTTTGGGTCCTCCCACCAGAAGTACTGAGTCAGAACCTCTGGGGGGCCTGCCTCTGCGTTTAGCAAGTCTTCCAGGTGATTCTGATTCAGGCAATAGTTTGAGAACCATTGATCTAGTGAAAGGAACTAATCTGTAGGGTTGGGTTTTTTTTTTTTTTTTTTTTTTGAGTATTATGTAGTGGAGCTGAGGTTCAAACCAATGGAAGTCCAAGTCCAAAATATAACTTAGCTAACATATCTCCAAAATAATCTTGGAAATTAGTCTATTCCCACCTGCTTACCGTGGAAGGAATTATGGACCAAATAGATTAGACAGATTTGCCCCAGCCTATTATTGCTCCCAATTCAGTGTTCTTTCCTTTACACAACATAAAGAATGCAAGGTGATCAGAAATCCCATTCATGCCCTGTGATCCCACCTGAACAGGCAAATTCCAGTCACTGCCTGGAATGATGGAAAACCTCTACACTCCTTCCAAGGGAAATCTAACGGGTTCCATACTGCTAACACCGATGCTGGAATATTCTAGTCATTACACCAGAACGTGGGTCTATGAACATAGTGCTGGAACTTCATCCAGCCTCTCTTCAGTTCCCGGATGTAAAAGCACAGAGGTGATCTCAAGTGCGTGTTAAAGATTTAATGAAGAAGAAGGAGGAAAAATATTTACTTATCTTCTCTAAATGCTAGAAATTATTCCATCTACTTTATATAATTAACTCAAATAATCCTTTCAAGAGCAATGAGGTAAGACATATAACTGTATAGGTGAGCAACCTAAAAGGTAAATATATGCCACTGAATTGACCAATGTCCCACAGCTGTCCTGGTTCTGTGTGACCACAGAGCTCTTTCTTCTCCCCCATGCTGCCTGCAGCACAAGTCCTTGGTGCCCCTACCACTTCGTGACTTCAGTTACATATTGATCATTTCATAAGTTGGGAAACCATGTGTCCTCTACCCTAATAGAAATGTGATATCTCAAAGAGCACTGTAGGATTATAGTTGAAAAGCTTTGTCTTTAAATTTTGATTTTACCTGCATAGGAAATTGTTTTAAATGCAAGTAAAGTCAATGTGAACCAAAGCAATTGAATAAGAATGAATTTGAAGGATACTTATTAACACTCCTTAGAATTTTGCCTTTTGGAACATAATACAAGGTCCCTCTGTTATAACATTTCCCCCTCCCCCCAGTTTCAATGTTTTCCCATACATAACACTTAAAAGTCCCAGCCAGGGACCCATAAAGCAATATTTTCCCCCATGTAATGGTTTCCTGCATGTAGAGTTCAAAAACCTCGTCTCCTGGAAAACATTATAAAGAACTTCCACAGTATTAGAATGTAACTCACACTCCTTAAAGATCAGTAACATTACTCAAACATATCCTGTAGTTGTATTTCCATAGTTTATAAATATCATTCCCCTCCAAAAAATTTAAAAAGGAAAATGAAGTGTGAAGTTCCTGACTACAAACCATATTTTTTAAACAAAATCCAACTAAAGATATTTTTAAAGCTTTTTTTGGAGTGAACTGAAAAATGGAGAAAAATGGCTCCCTTTTCCATAAGTTATTAGTTTTGAGGACTGTCATTACAAGCATGACACCAATGTTTGTAGCTTAAAAGGACAGAAATTTTTCTCATTGTTCTTGAGCCTTACAGTTAAAAATCAGGGTGTCAGCAGGGCCATGCCCTCTGTGAAGGCCTGGGGACAAATCCTTCTCTGCGTCTTCCTAGCTTCCGCGGTCACAGGGGTTCCCTAGCTCACAGCTGCATCTTTCCCATCTCTGCCCTCGTCTTCAAAGGGCCTGCTTCCCTCTGGTCTGAGTGGCTGCCTCCGGGTCTTGCTCTCCTTTCTCACACACATATCCACTTATTGGATTTAGGGCCTGACCTAACCCAATGTGCTCATCATAACTTGATTCTATCCGCAAAAGCCCTCTTTCCACAGGTATTGGGAATTAAGATTTCAACATAACTTTTGGGGGACATAGCTCAGACAACTACAGTTTTCAAGTAAATAAAAACACCTGTACATTACTTCAGGCATGAGAATAGGCCACAGATATTTAAATATCTCTCCTTATACAAGAACTAATTTATGATTATCTAGAAGAAAATCTTGGGGATTTTTCTTCAAGAAAAAATTTGAAATTTTTTTAAATGAAATTTTGTAATGAAAATTTTGGTAATAGAATTTTTGGTTAATAATCAAAGTATGTGTGTTTATTGCTTCTGGTTGGCATTTATGAAGTGACTAGTTGGCATTTATAAATATCATTCTTATTAGCTCCTTAAAAACTATTTAACAAAAACAATGATAATTGTAGTAACAACTATAGATTAGCATCTTATTGTGTCCACACATGTGTGATCTTTCAATCTTAATAGTAATCCTATGAGGTCAGTACAATTATTACCCATATTTTACAAATGGAAAAACAGAGGCCTTGAGATGTTAATAGCTTGTCCATGGTCACACAGCTAAGTAGTAAGTGATGAGGTGAGGGTTCTGCAGATTTTGAAGGTTAGCTGACATCTATTTCTTTGGTAAAGAATGCCTATTTCATACCACTAGGTCGAGAAAGTGCATGAGGAGAGTTTGGACTGAAGATGGTGGAATACCAACAACACGTTACCTTTCCTTAGCGTCTCCTATGCCCGAGTACTAGAACAGGTGTCTTTTCCTGGTGTTCATTCAATAGCAAATGTTTGTCAAACACACTTTTTGTGGGTTAGGCACCAAGTTAGGCACCAGGATTATTAGTTAATTAAGCAAGCAAGCAAGCAAATAAGTAAATAAAATACAAACTTTAAAGCAGCCACCCTTTAATGGTCACCAAGCTAAATAAAGGATATTAAATCATTATGAATTATTTCACCTTCTGCCATAACTCTCAAAGCATAGCACTGTTTGTCTTTATGCAATCAAGATAAGTTCACATTAACATGCATTTATAGCACAAAGAGCAGACCCTGAGGCCATCAGAAACAGGCCATAGCGGAGGAGAGTAGGGGGGAGGAGGAGGAAGGACAGGAGAAGAGGGAAAGAAAGTGGAGTGGGGGAGGGCGAAGAGAGGGACATCAGTAAACTTGCAGCGCCAAAATGTTCCTTCTGACAAAGACCAGTATGTAACACATTTAGAAGAGAAGCCTGAGGTTACAAATCACTGCGGTCCTTGGTTCAAGGTTTCAGACCCCTCAACTGCCAACCACGTACGAGGAATGCTGTGGACTGGATGCAGATGAGAAGCTGTCCTACAGACTCAGGCAGAAATGGACACGGTGTAATTCTTACTCGACAGCGGCTGCTCCTGAATGACTGCCAGAGGAATTGCCTTTCGTTCCACATCTGGGAAAACGGAAACTTCTTTATTGGGATAGGGACGGATCAGAGTTGTACAACAATAGCATTTTCACTTTAATTCCTGACTTAGCCCACAGAAACACTGAAATAGATTCATCGTTATTGCTCATGTTCTTCCAGCTGCGTCAGCACCTTCGCTTCATACTTGTGGTTGGTACATTTGAGGAGTTTTACTTCAACAAGAACATGTGTGGCCCAGAATTCTATCTAGACTACTATAACTTAGAGGTAATACTCATGCAGGGAGGAATAAAAAGAGAAAAATAGTTTATCACAAGATTAAATAGATGCTCATTCCCCACTCATGTTTTTAACACGTCACTGTCAAAACCCTTTTTTTGTTATAACATTTGCTCTAATTCTAAAACAACTCAAGGAAGAGTCAAAATCAATGCTATTTATATTTACCTTTAGAATTTTAAAGAGTATATTTAAAGGTAATATAATAGAAAGGAATAGTTTATGTATGCATAAATGGTGATCAATTTTAAATGTATTAGTGAATGAATAAAATTAGCACTATCTGTATCAGCATCTCTCACATCTCCTATGCAACATGAATGAAACCTGAGTCATCATTATTTCTCCCCAAACTTGTTCCTGATCCTAGACTTCCTATGACAGCTAACGGAGCCACCACTATACAGAGCATCCAAGCCGAAAAGCCATCACTTTATACTGTGCAGGAGGGCTTCTGTTTCCGGGTAAGACTGAATAACTGGCTCAGGGCTAACCTCTGGCCATAAATAGCTATGAAACAAAACAGAATATGAGGGGGGATCCAAACCAAACAAGAATTTATTTATAAAAAATTGTTTAGGTATTCTTCCATGTTTAAACTTCAATCACCTTCAAAGTGCTCTCCATCTGATGCAATACTCCTATCGAGACTTTTTTTCCACTGCTCAGGACAGTTTTTGAACTCATAGATTTTGATGCCTTTTAGTGCTTCTGCCGTTTTTTGTTTCACTTCTTCCACAGGGGCAAAACATTTCCCTTTGAGGATTTTTTTTCATCCAGGGAAACAAAAAAAAATGTCTTGGGTGCAAGATTGAGTGAATAGGGAGGGTGGGGCATGGGGGTCATGCCATATTTTGGTCAAAAACTGCTGAACACTCAACACAGTGTGGGCAGCTGCACTTGCAAATCACCCATCATAAAACGGGCAAATGCATTGAAAGAGTCTTCAAAAAAAATTAATTGAAGCCAAACACAGCCTCTCACAACAATGCCAGTTGGTACACTGGACAGCTGGCACAGACGGATGCCTACAACACTCACCTAGTGGGGGAAGCCTGTTCTGCAAGGGACCCACCCTCCAGAAGATAATTCCAGTTTATTTTGGGTCCCCCCTTGTATATGAAGCAACTGTTTTCAGACATTGGACCACAGGCAGTACAAAACTAATCTCTGAGAGAATGAAAGCTCACAAGGTGAGTCTCACTCTTTCCCTCTGTCTGGGTGCAATTTCTTTACCTTGGCACAGTGGGCTGGAATTGAAGTGGTGCTGAAGTACATTGATGTTCCAGCCCAATCAGAATAGAGAAACTGAGGTCATTTCAGCTGAAACACTAGTAAGGTCATACCTTATGAGTGAGAACCACACTCTAGAATAAGACCTGCCTGAGATCCACTTTAACAAAACCTCAGTGTCCAAACTCTGTCTCCTCAGTAGAGATAAATGTGGCCAAGTAACAAGAACTTCAAAAACAACTTATACTTTCTATAGGACCACGCTAACAAAATGTAAGATCACGGCTACCCAATTCAAGTTAATAAGCCAGCAATTGAACTACTTCCACAGCAAAAATCATCTCTGTTCAAAAGAAGGTAATAAAATCCAGTATTTCCTCAATTAATCATCTACAAAGTTTTGTATATAAGCAAAAATTATTAGACATGCAAAGAACTTACATAGTCAAGAGAAGAGCAGTTAAAAAAAAACTAATCCCAAGACTGTTCACATGTTAGTTTTAGCAGATAAAGACTTTAAAGTAGCTATTATACATGTGTTAAAAGAATCAAAGGAAAATGTGTTCAGATAAGTAAAGGAGTACATAGTCTTAATCATGTAACATTTACAGTATCTCAGCAGTCAAAACTATAAATAAACAAACAAAACCATATGGAAATTCTAGAATGGAAAATTACAAACATAATTAAAAATTCATCAGCTAGGCTTCATAGCAAATTGTAAATAGCATATGAAGGGTCAGTGACCTTGAAGAAAAATCCAGGCATTTTCTAATCTGAAGAACAAAGGGAATAATTTTAAAAAATTAATAGTGCCTCAGGGCCTGTGGAACAACTTCAAGTGGTTTAACATACATGTAATAGAGTCCCCAAAAGTGAAGAGAGTGAGGATAGAGAACAAAATATATTTGAAGAGAACAAAATATATTTGAAGACATGATGGCTGAAATTTTCCTAAGTTTAATTTAAAAATTGATGTATACCCAAGAAATAAACAGTATTAAATAAAGAAAACCCCATCAAATTGTTGAAAACCAAAGACAGAGAAAATCTGTCGAGGGAAAAAGACATTCTATGCAGGAGAATAATGATACAAATAATGGCTACATTATGAGAATCATGGGGCCAGAAGACAATGGAATAATATCTGCTAAAACTGAGGAAAATCTGCCAATCCAGTTTTTGAATGACTCTGGAAATAGTCTTTAAAAATTCTTATAATACACACCTGCACTATAAGAAATGTTAGAGGACATTCTTTGGACTAAAGCGAAATGACACTATTTGGAACTGCACCCTATGGTAAGGAGTGGAGTGCACTGGAAATAGTAAATAAATGGATTAACATGAAAGTCACTTACCACTTTAAAAAAAATAAAAGTGAGGATGACAGCTATGCTGGAGTAGGGATACAATAACACAAAGACAGGACAGGTAGATGGAGTTACTCTGTCAGATTATTACTTCTGTGATATGGGAAGTAGCAAATGGGAAGTATGAAGAGTCAGGTATAAAGGGTGAAGTGGTAAAATATTGGGCTATAAGTAGTTTTTGATAAATATGTATATTGTTAGTGCTACAGCAACCATTTAAAAATTAAAATCAAAGTGTTATATTTGAGAAGCCAATAGAGGAAATAAAAGAATACTAAAAAAGTATTTGATTAACCCAAATAAAGGCAGGGAAGGAGAAACAGAGGAACAAAAGTTTGATAAGACAAATGGCAAAGTAATAGCAAGATGATTGTTTAATCCATAGCGGTTTTATTGGAAACAACGCAAATGTCCATCAATAAGGGATGGGATCAATAAGTTGTATATTTATACAATAGGATATACTCTGCATTAAAAAGAAAAACTAATGCATACAACAACATGAATGAGTCTCAAAAACAACTAAAGCAAGACAAGGGAGTAATTATCATATGATTCCATTTATATGAAGTTCTAGAAAACGTAAAAGTAATTTATAGTGCTAGAAATAAAATCATTGGCTGCCTGCGGCAGGGATGGGGGAAAGGTATGGACTATAGTGGGGCATGAGACAACTTTCTAGGGTGATGGAAATAGTCCAAATTTTGTTTGGGGTGATGGTTTCATGGCACATACATTTGTGAAAAACATCAAGTGATATACTTGAAGTGAAGCATTTTAAAAACTTATCCATGGAATCTATTCTCTTTTGCTTGATAAGTGACAAATCTAGGCATCTTGATCCCAGTCCAGGTTTTCGCCAGAACGTCATACTGATCCCATAGAATCACTTGCTGCTGGTTTCCAGTTGTTTTGTTTATTTTGTTTTCTGGTAGACACTGATTATCATCTCATCATCTTTTATCAGGAAGAAAACTTCTAGGAATCGCACAATAGTAGCCAAAGAGTTATTAAAGGTCTCCGTGTTTCTGAATTTTCCCCAAGTACAATTCCATTGCGTTGACCATCTGGCTTATTTCTTAGCAAGGGGAATACTGGGGTGGATTTTTCAAATTTCCTTCCTGGGAAAGTAACTTTTGACCTAAATAATGAAGAGAATTGGGAAATTTTATAAATCTTTAGAAATATGGTTTTGAAGAGTTATTTTAGTACTATATCTTTTATTTCAATGCCTTTTGCCATTCTACAGCAAACATTTGAGGGTCCCTAGGAAATGCAGCATGCCATAGGTATTTAAAAGCTGATTTTATTACATCATTTTTCTCCTAATTATCTTGGGTTGATGATTTCATATTTGATTTGGAAAACATCCTGGCTTGTCAAAGTTTAGATAATAATGTCTAGGCATTTGAGATTAATATTTCCTTATTCACTTAGTAGACTTTAATACTATTTTTTTCTGTCTTTAATACTATTTTTAAAATTCGCATGTACACATTTGTAAAACTGTTTTTACTTAAAAGTTACTTATTGAGTAATGTTTGGGTAATATCAAGGTTTAATGTGAAAAATAAAACCTATTTTGAGATATTTAAGAAGCTGAATTTAGGAAAATAACTTTTTGAGGGATAGCTAGAGTGGGATACTAAAATGAGAATAGGTGGATAATCTTAAAATGCATTTGAATATAAAGGAAATGCTTGACAGATTATAAGCTAGAAGACATAGAGAAAGCAAGACATATGGAAGAGGAAGGGACTCTCTAAGTCCATCACATTTAAGTGTTTCCTTGTAAGTACTGAAAAAGACTCATGGGAACAGCTATATTATTTGGAGATGGAATCAGATTTGGCATAAGGAAGTATCATATTTCTCCTTCCCTGGAACAAATTGTGAGCACCACATGCCCTGTTCTGATTGTCATTTCCTTTAAAATTCTACGTCATCTTCCTCTCCTACGGGGGTCTCATCCCTTGGTGAGCTAGGTATCTTCTAAACTCCTTTAGCACTATAGTATCGGCAATGCTCATATAACACAGAATGCACTACTTTGTACTGTATTTGTGATAAGCTTTATAATCATTGTAGGTAATGATGGTACCTTTCCACATTTCTATCCTTAGAGCCAAGGACTGTGTGGACACAGAGTAGATCCCCCTCAGTGATGATATTATCGGTAGAATATAGTAGGCCTTTCTGACGTCTTTCCACCCAACGTGACAGCGCTTCATATTTATCACACTGTACAATAATGGTCCATTTACTTGGTAGAATCCTCTAGACTCTAAGGTTCTTGAGAGCTCAGGTGATGTTTTATTCAACTCATTACTTTCAGTATCTTGCACATCTTAAAAGTTTAAGAAATATTTATTGGATGAAAGTAAGAATGAGGGAACTGAACCAAGAGAGGTGGATTTTAGTCTTCTGCCATTAATTTGTTCAGAAGTATTAAGCAAATGATTTAGCATCTCTGCATCTCAGTTTCTCCATATATATGTGATTTGATAATAATCAAAGGCCCCTCCCAGCTCTAAAATTCTATGCTTATTTGATATTGATGATGACTTAAAATAAAAGTTACTTAGTTCAAAAATTGGGTCAATGAAAAATCAACTCTTTGCAGTTGGTTTTCCCTTGACTCATCACCTAGAATTCTAGGAACCCCACATGGGTCAGCATGCCAAAGATTTTGGGGATGTCATTATATTGTAAATATAATCCCCTCCTCATCAGGAAAAGACCAGAGACCCCAGACCCTGGAGAACAGGTATGAAAAGGTGATTCACACCAATAATTCAACAAGAGAGGTGACCTGTTTTGATATTGAACCAAAGGCTAAGCATTCTTGGTCCTCTTCCATTGTCTGCTCAGGAAAAACATCAGTTAGTTTAAGGAGTTCTCCAAATATGTAGGTACAGAACCCCTGAATATCCTGTGCACATTTGTTCAGCACTATATAACCACATTGCAAAAAGCTCTTCTGTATTATAACTTACTTAATTCTCATAACGACCCCACTTGACTAATGAAGTAACTGAGGAAAAGATAGCCAAGGTTGTACAGCTAGTAAATGATAGAGGCCGGGTTCAAATGCTCACTCTCTGACCCCGAAAGGATCAGGTTTTTATAGAAACCATACTTTTTTAGAGGTGGAGATGGGGTATGTGTATGTTGAAAATGAATACCTCAGGCTGTAAGACAAGGATTTATTGCCTTCATTCCCAAACAGCTTTGCCTGTGTATAGAATATGGAGATGATTCCCAGACTGTTGGCATTTGTTTGGAAAGCCAGTTACCATTCCTCAGAGGCCAGCAGTGGGATTACATTAACTGGTGATCTGAATTTCATCCAGGTCTGGTGGGTCCCGGGCGCAGACCCTGCCTGAGAGAAAGCAGCTGTTCTGTCAGTCAGTGTGATGAGGCAGGTGGGCCTCACTGTGGGTCACAGAACCAGCTTAAGGACTCGTAGGCAAAGGTGGCTCTTTTTTTCCAGCCATGGGATGGAATACTTATCAAGTGGCTCTTTAGAGAGGTTTTATTCTGTTGCTTTTTATTTTCCTGGAAATTTCATGATTTGGGACAGAAAATAAGAGTAATTTTGCCTTATGTTCTTCTTCATATTTTTCTTTATTATGTTCCCATATTCATATTTAATAACTGTAAATAAAACTGTAACACACAGAGTCAAACACAGTGGGGGATGGGGTTTGTTTTTCAAAGTACTGACAAGTTCTCTTACTCATCTTACTGGAACAAGGTGGTTTCGCTACTATTATCTGAGACTTTCAGCAGGCATTATTTATAAGAGCTTCACAGTTATTATTTTGGCTTATATTCCCAAAATATTTGCAGCAGTTTTTGAGTGGGATATGCCTAGCTTATGATTTGTAAGACTAAAGAAGCCTCATGTATTTCTCCTTAATAGAGAATCAGCCCTCCAGACCTCAAGTATTAAACAAATAAAGATCTCCCACGGTTTTGTTAATTCACGTTGTTTTCTGTTATTGCAAATACTCTTAGCATGGAAACCAAATTGTCACCAAGGAATGAATCCCTCCTCTGACAACCAGACAAAGGGTTGTCTTGCTTCTAACTACAACCCTGGGGGCTGGGCACTCACTTCAAACAAAAGGCACCCCCCTCCCATTTTGGGACAGCTCTAATTTTTTGAAAGTTCTTCTTTTGAGCTTAAATTGTATTCCTGTAGATTTCACCTTAATGGATATTCTTACTTGTTCTTTTTTGTGGGCTCCTCTTCCTCTACCAGGCCCATAAATTGGGTTGTTTCTCAGAAATAAATGTAATTTTATTTCACACATTGTCCTCGGATAACACATGGTTTCAGTATTCACCTACACACTGATAAGTATATCTCAAGCCCAGACTTCTATGCTGAGATTCAAGTCAACATATTCAGCCACAAACTATGTATTATTCACCTGGCTGCCTCGCAGGTACCTTATATTCATTTATCCAAAAACTTGTTTTACCATTGCTTAGACTCCTGAATTTGGTGAATAAAAATAATAAGTATTGGCAATGCTATAGAGAAATTGGAACTCCTGTGCACTGCTGGTGGAAATGTAAATTGGTGCTGCCGCTATAGAAAACAGTACAGTGGTTCCTCAAAAAAGTTAAAGTGGAGTTGCCATATGATCCAGCAATTCCACTTCTGAGCATATGCTCAGAGGAATCAAAAGCAGAAACTCAAGCAGGTATTTATACACCCATGTTTATAATGGCATTATTTACAATAACCAAAAGGTGGAAGCTGCCCAAGTGTTCAACAGTGGATGAATGAGGTGAATGGATAAACGAAATGTGGTATATACTTACAATCAGTTGGCCTTAAAAAGGAAGGAAATTCTGACGCATGCTACAACATTGATGAACCTTGAAAACACTATGCTAAGTGAAATGAGCCAGTCACAAAAGGACAAATACTGTATGATTTGACTTATATGAAGTGCTTAGAGTGGGTAAATTCATAAGCACAGAAAGTAGAATGATGGTTTCTAGGGGTTGGGTGGAGGAGGAATGGTTTGTTAATGTTTAATGTTTATAGAATTTCAGCTTAGGAAGTTGAAAACAGTTCTGGATTGGATGGTGGTGAATGTGCTTAAAGCCACTGCACACTTAAAAGTGGTTAAGTGGTCAGTTTTATATTATGTGTATTTTACTACAACTTAAACAAATAAAGATTCTATAAAACCCAATTCTTAACTATCTGTTCTTGTCTACTGACACTTTCTTGGGCAACCCCGTATTACTTGTAGCTCCTCAAACATACTATACTCTCTCATGAATCAGTGCTTTCCAGCTTGCTGCCTGGTGATTTCTTACTCCTTCTTAGAGTCACTGTTCAAATCCAAGGTGATTAGTCATCACCCTGCTTTGCCTGGGACTGAGGGGTTTCCAGCAATTTGGGACTTTCAGTGCTTAGACTTGGAATGTCTGAGGCAAACTGGGACAAGTTGGTTACCCCACTGGAATCACCACATTATTTCTATGTCCTTAATGTCAGACCTCTATGATATGCTAGAAGATTTTTTTTCAGGTTCTATCTATTTGTTAATTAACATCCCTTGAGTAATGATATATTTTTGGCTTGGGTTATCATCTCAAACATATTTTTCATTCTTCTCCATTAGCGTATCATTAAAATCTAGTCAAATTTCTGGCTAAGATCAGATACACTGTATTAAAATGCATTCCTTTGATCTACTAGTTTTGCCAACCTGTACAAAAAGCAAATTAGTCTGTCAGATTTTAGTCTTTATGAATTTATACTGGTTTCACGTGGTCCCAAATCGTGTGTGTGTGTGTACACATGAGCATGCTCATGAATGTGCACATCAGAATAATCCTTTCAATCAACCCCTTTAGAACCTTACGTTGCATCCACATTGATTCACTTATAAAAAAAAATACTCTCCCCCTGTACCCACATTGGCACCTAGATTAAAAAAAAACGTTGAAACTGGGTCCTACTCCTTTGAGAGATCGGCCACCTTTCCTCCCCAAGCAGATCATGTCTTGGTAGACTTATCCTCATCCATAATGCCACAGACACTGTGGGCCAGAGTCCACATCACCTGGTAATTCCACTTCTGGGATTACATCCTAAGAACCCTGAAACACCAATTTAGAAGAACCTATGCACCTCAATGTTCATAGCAGCACAATTCATAGTAGCTAAGTGCTAGAAACAACCCAAATGCCCATCAGTAAATGAATGGATCAAAAAACCATAGTACATTTATATGATGGAATGATATGCAGCAGAAAGAAAGAAGGAGCTCTGACCCTTTGTGACAGTGTGGAAGGTACTGGAGAACATAATGCTAGATGAAATAAGCCAGGTGATGAGAAACAATACCAAATGATCTCACCTATGAGTGGATCCTAATCAACAAAACGTGCAAGCAAGCAAAATACAACCAGAGACACTGAAATTATGAGCAGACTGACAGTAACCAGAGGGGAGGTGGGAGGGGATAATGAAGGGGAAAATGGGGAAGGTTTTTCAGGAACATCTATAAAGGGCACATGGAGAAAACCAAAGGGGCATAGGATTGAGGGTGGGAGGTGGAGATGGCTGGACTGAGGGGAATGGTTGGGGAAATTGAGACAACTGTACTTGAACAATAAAAAAAGAAAAAGAAAATCTGTACAGTGTATCATGTCATCTACAAATGTTGACAGTTTTCTTTCTTTTTGATTTAGATGCATTTTATTTATGTTTTAGACTTCTATGTCTAAATACTCCATTATTATTTTTAGTAGTAGTAATGAGAGTAGACATTTGACATGTTTTTAACCTTTAAAAATGTTTTCATTATTTCACAGTTGAGTATTGTTAGCTGTGAGGTTGTCATATATTGCCTTTATCAAGCTGAGATCTTTCCTTCTATAGCATTCTTTTGAAATATTTTTATTAGTAATGCATATTTAGTTATTCAAAGGCTTTTCCTGTCTCTCAAATCATTGTATGATTCTTTGTTTTGTTTTCTGATGTGATGAATGACACTGATTGTTTGCTGGATGTTGAGCCATTCCTGCATCACTGGTAGAGGGGGAGGGAGGAAAAGAGGGGAAGAATCATCAATGTGTGAGAGAAGCATGGATCACTTGCCTCCCACACATACCCAGCCTAGGACTTGCCTGCATTCTGGGCACGTGCCCTGACTTTGAAGTGAATCAGGGACTTTCAATTGATGATGCCCAACCCACTGACTCACACTAGTCACAGTTCTTCAGATTTTTTGTTATTTCTGTATACGAATGTGACAAATTTTGGCATTTTAAGGTTGAATTTCAATACTTCAGTAAATTTGTTTTATGAATTGTATCCATTTTTTGTTTGATTCTCTTGGATTTCTCTATCTCTTCTGGTATAAACTGCAAAAAGTGACAGTTTGACATTTTATTTATTGAATAAATACATTGCTTTTTTTGCTTTTTAGTATGCTGTAGCCAGAAGTTCTAGCACCAGTGTGAAGCAGAGTGGAGAGAGTGGACATTTTTTAAAAAAGGAAAAAAATGTTGAAACCAATATAGGGAATGAAAGATTTTCTTCTCCTGACCTGATTAGATTCAGAAGATTGTATTAAGCAGCATCTATGTTACTGAAATATGTCTCTCAGAGCACAGACCCGGGCTCTGCCTGTGATGATATGTGGTGTACTGGCTGAGTTGAAGCAAACAAACTTTTGGAACGTTTATGTCACGTGTAAACTAGCTATTTGAATACATATTTATTCGTAGGGATATAACTACAGGTCTTGATTAGAGGTAAGTCATTAATATTAAAACTAGTAATTGTTACCATTTGGAGAGGTCTGGAGGCAGATGAATCTCAGTTTAAACTGATAGCTTAAGTCATTGCAGCATTTGTTTTGTTTTATTTCCAAGTAAAAATAGGGGTGTTTCTGGTTGTCCTGGGCTTGCACCATGCAGTAAGGGAAGAGAGCCTTTTCCCTGCTGTGAGAGGATTGTTCGTTCCTCCCTTAAGCTTCATAAGAGTTGCAACAACTCAACACCAAAAAAAAAAAAATCAATTAAAAATTGGGCAGAGGAACTGAGCAGACACTTCTCCCAAGATAACATATGAAAGATGCTCAGTTTCGCTAGCTGTTAGGGAAATGAAAATCAAAACTACAATGAGATACCACCTCACACCTGTAGAACAGCTATTATCAACAAGACAAGTAATAACAAATGTTGGAGAGGTTGTGGAGAAAAAGGAACAGTCATTCACTGGCAGTGGGAACATAAACTGGCAAAGCTATTATGGAAAACAGTATGGCAGTTCTTCAAAAAATTAAGAATAGAGTTACCATATGACCTAGCAACCCTTCTTCTGGGTATCTACCCCAAAATATTGAAAACATTTATTTGCAAAGATACATGCACCCCTATGTTCACCGCCATCTATTCACAGTGGCCAACACATGGCAACAGCCAAAGTGTCCTTCAGTAGAGGACTGGATAGAGAAGATGTGGTCCATACATACTACAGAATATTACTCAGCCATAACGAAAAATGAAATACTGCCATTTGTGACAACATGGATGGGCCTTGAGGATACAGTGCTAAACAAAATAAGTCAGTCAGAAAAGGCTAAGAACCATACGATTTCACTCATACACAGGATACAAAACTGGAACTCATAGACGTAGGCAACAGCATGGTGGTTACCAGAGGGAACGGTTGGGGAGTAGTAAAGGGTGAAGGGAGTCAGATACATGGTGACGGGAGATGATTTGACTTTGGGTGATGCGTACACAATGCAATATACAGATCATGTATCATAGGAACGTACACGTGAAACCTCTATGATCTTATTAACAAATGTCACCCCAATAAATTTGTTTAAAAATTAAGTAAAATTTAAATTACCAAAATGTTTTAAAATAAAAAATAACATTACTACAGTAATTATTATTGTCATCAGGAAGACCTGTATTCCTAATGTGGCTGTTACTAATTAGCTCTGTGACTATAGCTGTGTCTTCAAGTCTGTTTTATGATTTGTAAAATTGGGATAAACAGTCCTGGACTACAGACCTCAAGGATGGTTGGAAGGCAGTGTGACATTTACTGAGCAAGTGCTATTTATGAGTCACAGACTGGCACTTTACGTGGATTATTTCATTTACACAGCATACCATGAACATGAACAGTAGTGTTATATTTATTTTGCAGAGAAATTGAAGCGGAAAGAGATTCAATAATATACCTGAGGTCCCATGGCTTCTAGGTGGCAAAATTAGGATTTGATGCCATAGTGAGCTAGGCCCGCTCCATCATATTGCATATAAAGGTCTACAGCTAGGCTATAGACCTACCTATGGAAGTGTCGATACATGAAAAGAGCATTTATTCTGTCATCCAGAGAGGGAGGGAGATATTACATTCCTGTGTATCTCCTTAAAAAGCTATATGATTTAACTAATTTCATAAGTAATGGGGTTAGCAGAAACTTTCAAAACTATCACATAACTGCCCTGGCTGGTGTAGCTCAGTGGATTGAGCACGGGCTGGGAACCAGACGATCCCGGTTCGATTCCTGGTCAGGGCACATGCCTGGGTTGCAGGCCAGGTCCCCAGTGAGGGCCATGTGAGAGGCAACCATACATTGCTGTCCCTCCCTCTCTTTCTCCCTCCCTTCTCCTCTCTCTAAAAAATAAATAAATAAATAAAATCTTAAAAAAAAAACTATCACATAACAAAGGTGATGTTTATATAATATGAAATCCATTGCGCATTATTTATGTAACTATGCATTCTACCACAGCGCATATAAAAGAAGCCAGAGGGAAGGGGTACTGGGCAGAGGGGGGCAAAGGGAGAAAATGGGGACAACTGTAATAGCATAATCAATAAAATATATTTTTAGAAGAGAAGCATTCCACGCAAAGCAGATATTTATTCATGATATTCAAGTGCTACTTAATTTTCATATAATGGAAACGATCCTTTATGCATTCTGATCCACGAATTTGAAAGTCCCTTTCGCCCCTGACTGGTATGGCTCAGTCAGGGCCCCTTCCCTTGGCGGGGAGGTCACAGGTTTGGATCGGTCCCATTGGGTGTGTGCCAAGACATTCATGTTTCACACACATCAGTGTTTCTCTTCCTCACTTTCCTCCCTCTGATCCTCTCTCGCTAAACAAATGAATAAAAAATTTAAAAAAATTTAAAGTCCTTCCTTTTATATTCTTTCTTTATAAAATGCTGACCCACGGGGAAACTTATCTTAGCTGTTGCCCAGCACTGTTTCTCTTGCATTTTATTCAAACCAAAGTTTTTAGGAAGAACATCCTTCTCTCCTAAGAATTAGTCCAGTTATCCTTAAAGACACACTCTAATTCTTTCCATTTCTTGTATTTCCTGAATATTTTCTATCCACATTTAATATTGCTTTAACCAAAGTAATGCCCCATACTTTTGGGCTGGCACTAATAGTACTTTAAATACTTTCCCCGTGAATATAAATTTCAAAATATATTGGTCTCGTCCTGGCTACAGATATTTTGTTTTACACATTGGATATAGTTGTTAGGAGTGTGGAGAAATTAGAAAAAAAAACTAATCTCTGAGAAGGAAATGATCAGTGATGACAATGGGAAGATAGTGCCCTAAATCCCTAATTTTTAGACAGTTTAGACATCAAAGCTTTTTGTGCAATTTTTAGTTTTATTCAATATTAACACAAACTATACTATTAATTAAAGAACTGTTAGAACTTCTGTAGAGTCTTTAAACATGACTAAAATTTCCACGGAGGAGAGAAATGCTTTATATGTCATCCAACTACAGACTTCCGTCTAACTTACTTCCTAAATTAAGATGTGAAAATAAGAGCTGGATACATAGACTTAAAGCGCAACAATGAAAGAGAAAGAAATTGGTTTTTGAGCCTTGTCTCTCTCTGTCTGTCTCTGTGTGTGTCTCTCTCCACACGCACACACTCAACAGGTGCACAGGAGAAGAATATTTATTTATTATTGTGTCTGCGAACACTACACAAAGTAAAACGGAAGGAAAAAACCTGCATGATTAGTTCATGTGCTTAGTATATGCTTTAGTGTTTGTTTGAACAACAGGGGAGACATGTACTGTATATCATAGTCAATGTTAAAGCCTAAGAATTGTGTGTCAGAAAAAAGAATTTTAGAAGGTGCAATTCAAAGAAAATTTCATCTTAGAATTCTTGCCAGTCTGAAACCTTTGAGATCTTTGAGTAAATAAAAGTGTGGCTATGTTGGAAATCTTATTTTAGAGCACAAGAGGGTCAAATATAATTGTTTGGATTCATTTTCCCTATTGGATAAGAGCCAGTGGAATCAAGTGTAGTTATATTGAGTCCTGCTATTAATCACACACTCATTATTTTAAGGTCTGCTGGGAAACAACTGTGGCAGCCAGACTGGTCTGGCACAGGGAGGTCAGAAATGGGAGTGCCCTTTCCAAGCAAAGACCTGGATAAGCCTCGGAAGGAGTCATCTACAGGCTGGACAAATACAGAAGTGTTTGAAGCTAAAAATCCAAGGATATATTTTCAGTGGCGAGAGAAATGTAACACTCACCATAATCTTTCACAAAAGCCATTGAATAAATAGTAATTCTTCATACACTCGAAAACAAAATCGTTTCGGCTTAAACCTTCTTTGAATTATTTATCTAAATGTTAGAAGATGTTACCGGGGCAGGTGTGGTAGTCAGTGGTGGGGATTGGGGCATGCAGAGACTTAGGATATTAATAATGTCATATTCCTTATATGGTACTGTTGTTTTATTCTCCTTTAAATTTTACAGACACATGTTGCAATGAACCTAGGGGTGCATATATTCTTGTGAATTAGTGTTTCCAGTTTCTTCGGATATACTTCCCAGAAGTGAAATCACGGGATCATAAGGCAGTTCCACTTTTAATATTTTTGAGAGAAAGAGAGGGAGAGAAACACTGATGTGCCAGAGAAACATTGATTGGTTGCCTCTCCCATGCCTGCAACCAGAGACCTGGCTCTCAACCCAGGCACATTCCCTGATTGGGGAATCAAACCAGCAACCTCTTAGTTTGTGGAATGACACCCAACCCACTGAGCTACACCTGTCAGGGTCCATTTTTAATATTTTGAAGAAACTCCATACTGTTTTCCACAATGGCTGCACCAATCTGTATTCCCACCAACAGTGCAAAAGGGTTCCCCTTTCTCCACATTCTTGCTAGCCCTTGTTGTTTGTTGATTTATTGATGATGGCCATTCTGATAGGTGTGAGGTGATATCTCATTGTGGTTTTAATTTACATTTCTCTGATGATGAGTAACATTGAGTGTCTTTTCATATGAATATCTATATGTCCTCTTTAGAGTATGTCTATTCAGGCCCTTTGCCCATTTTTTAATTGGATTGTTTGTTTTTTTGGTGTTGAGTGGTATAAATTATTCATAAATTTTGGATATTGATCCTCTATCAGCTGGATCATTGGTGAATATGTTCTCTCATTCAGTGAGTTGTTTGTTCATTTATTGATTTTTTTTTTGCTATGGGAAAACTTTTTAGTTTGATGTAGTCCCATTTGTTCATTTTTTGTTTGTTTGTTTCTCTTGCCAAAGGTGATATATCAGAAAAAAAATACTGCTACAAGCAATGTCTGAGATTTTATTGCCTATGTTTTCTTTTAGGATTTTTATAGTGTTGAGTCTTACATTTATGTCTTTAATTCATTTTGAGTTTATTCTGTGTATGGTATAAGGAGGTGCACTAGTTTCGTTATTTGCACATATGTGGCCAGTATTACCAGCATCATTTATTGAATAGACTATCTTTACTCCATTGTATGTTCTTGTCTTCTTTGTCAAATATGAATTGACTATAAGTACGTGGGTTTATTTCTGGGCTATCTGTTCTGTTCCATTTATCTATATGTCCGGTTTTTATGGCAGTACCATGCTATTTTGATTACTGTGGCCTTGTAGTATAGTTTGATATCAGGTGGCGTGATTCTTCTAACATTATTCTTTCTGATGCTTGTTGTGGCTATTCAGGGTCTCTTGTGGTTCCATATGAATTTTTGGAATATTTGTTGTAATTCATTGCAGCATTATTTACAATAGCCAAGATCTGGGGGCAGCCCAAGTGCCCATCAGTAGATAAGTAGATAAAACTGCCATGGGACATTTACACAATGGAATACCACTTGGCTATAAAAAGGAAGGAAATCTCACCATTTGCAACAGCATGGATAGACCTGCAGAGTATTATGCTAAGTGAAATAAACCAGTCAGAGGAAGACAAATACCATATGATTTCACTAATATGTGGAATCTAATGAACAAAATAATTTAACAAACAAAATAGAAACACACTCATAGGTACAGAAAACAGACTGACAGTTTTTAGAGGGGAGGGAGTTTGGGAGCTGGGTGAAAATGGTAAAGGGATTAAGCAAAAAAAAAAAAAAGAAAAAAGAAAAGAAAAAGAAAGAAAGAAAGAACCCCTCATAGATACAGACAACAGTGTGGTGATTATTAGAGAGAAAGAGGGTAAAGGATAAATGGTGCCTGAAGGAGACCAGGATTTGGATGGTGAACAGGATGCAATATACAGATGCTGTCTTGCAGAACTCTACACCTAAAACCTACATAATTTTATTAACCAATGTCACCCCAATGAATTCAATAAAATTTTTTAAAAGTTTATATACACATGTGATGTACTCTCTCTCAATGATATATTTTTTGATAAAAACTTTTAACATTAGTAGATGCCATTTAATGTGCTACTATGATCCCCAGCACCTCAATGATCTGTTAACATATCTTCAAACTATTATATAAAAATTATTTTATTTATGTTTGTCTAGAACAGTATGACACTCTAATTAATATATGTAGCATTAAACTTTTTTTTCCCAACAAATTTTAGACTAAAACTTTGTCCAATTAAAAATGAGGGAAGTCACACTGGCTGGTGTGGATTGAGCACGGGCTGTGAACCAAAGGGTCGGCAGTTTGATTCCCAGTCAGGCCACAAGCCTGGGTTGCAGGCCAGGTCCCCAGTCGGGGCCACGTGAGAGGCAACCACGCACTGATGCTTCTCTCCCTCTCTTTCTCCCTCCCTTCCCTTCTGTCTAAAAATAAAATAAAATAAAATCTTTAATAAAAACACTTCAATTAAAAAAAATGAGGGAAGTTGCTAGAGGAGATTCAGGAAGAATAAATCTGAGTAGAAACTTCTACCTGTTATTCACATGAAGTGCTTCTATGACAATGGTTCTGCGGAGGAATCGGGACGGAGGTGCACTAAGAGGTTTAGCAGAAAATACGTCTCTGGGGAGAACTCTCCCCAGACAGGCTCTCCCTCACCTCCAGCACGCCAGCCCCTCTGGTCCAAGGAGCATGTTGACTGCAGCAATTACTTTTTCCTGGGAAAAAGAACAAGCTGGGAGAGAAATCCCTAAGTTTCAAAGGCACGCTCCAAAGTGCCAATTTTAATTTAACTTTATATGTACATTCAAAAATGAATGGGCTCTCTGGTGATGCTGTAGCTTTTGGAATACATTCAGAAGGGGTTAAAATGGAAATGCTGACAGACTGTGAGCTCGAGTGGTATGAATGGTGCTGCTGTAACACTTCACTACCGCCCAGGCGTGGTGCCCACTGTAACGAACATCCTCGTGGCCATGTGTTTTTAAAAAAACCTCACATATATACACACAAACACACATTTGAAGGGCATACCAAAATCAAATACCTATTTAGTGAGGCAATCTACTCTGCATATGTGCCTTTTTTATTTTATCTTGTCTGGTGTTTGGACTTAGATTATCCTAGTCTCTTGGCTTTGACCTTAAAAGTGATTAGGGTTCCCTGCCAGAGAATAGTGAGTTGATTTCAACTCAATTGGTAGCTCCGGTTTTGTTCACCTCACAATGAACAATATAGAATCTGTATTCTTGTTACTTCCAGGTTTTATTTGAACAGGTCAGCTAGGCTACAATAGGTGTGGTAGGACCAAACTGGATAACCCTGAGATTCTGCTCAAAGGGAATGTAGTTGGGTGGGATTACAATGGTGCATTCCTAGTGTTATGCAAAATGTGTCAAGAGTGTCTGTGTTTCTTTCTGGTTTTCAGTTCCTAATTAATATGTTCTTCTTTCTATCAGAAGTCAGAATGAAACACTCTTCTGGCACCATTTGGCCCAAAGCACCTCAAAGAACCTATCCATCCACGAGGAAGACATCATGCTACATAGAGCTCCTTAGTTCCTAGACTAACAAATCAAGAAAAGGGTGATTATTCTACCAATTGTATCAGATGCACATTTGAGTAGATTCATGCAAGTGAGAACAACGGACCACAGCAAAGGAAGCGTCTAGCGTAAACGGATGGTAAGGAGAGAGTGGCAGCAAAGATCAACAACGTTGAGTAATGAAAGACAGAGAGTCCATACTGGATCAGAACTGAAAAAACACCTTAAATTCCTGAAGTAAACATTTTCATAAGTTTTCCTAGTGAGAAAGGATTGAGAGATTTTGTCATTTGTAATTTACTGTATATAAACATGCCTCAGTTAGCTATATGCCAAACGTATGTAGCTCTCTCCCCAACATGAATATTAAGTCATTTTTATGAATAATGTTATCATCTTCTCAGAGCCCCCAGTTAAAGACTGACCTGGGGCCCTGACCTGATGATCACAGCCAGGCTAAGCATCCCTTATGACTTTAACAAATCTTGTGTCTAACTAAAATACATCTGTTTGAAACCTAAACAGAAATCTTAACTTCCAGGACACATATTTTAAAATGAATAAAGTTTAAGCATGCATCTCTCAAATGTTTCATCAGTTTCCAAGGAATCATGGCCATCCGAACTAATATAGAAGAATCTTTCAAGTTGCTCTAGTCTACTGACTAGAGAAGAAAATAAATCTAAGTCAAAATTCCTGAAAGATACTCTGTGATTTTTCCAGCCTCGTCTCTATATTGTAGCCTTTCCAACTGCAGGTCCCTGATCTCGGTGCCAGGGCCTTTCATACCGCCATGTTATTACCACCCGGGGTTTGTTTGAACTTTCTCATCTGCTTGGCAAAATCTATTCATTCTTAGATATCTACACTTTACATCTTTCCACTTACTGTCAGTAGAATTGAGTACTGTCTCTTTTGTGCCTTAGCTGTGCTATATCACCAGCTGGTTATTGTTTTCTTTTTTCTAGGATCTGTGCGGTTGGTTTTTCTTACTAGGTCCTGTCCCTAGCAGCTTGTAAGGTCTTTAGGAGTTAAAACTATAACATATCTTCATAACCCAGGGTTCTAAACCATTGCCTGATACATAGTAGGTGTTCAACTTTTTAGTTATTTGTTCATTCAATAAATATTTAAGCATGGTATTTAAATTAAGCCACAATTATTCTGCCCAGGTACATATGAACAAGAGCACTTACTCATTCAGATTAAGAGCTTTCTCAGGCAGGAAATAAGTAGGAAATAAGTACTATCTTTGGTAACTAAGTCAAGAATAGGTTGGCATACTCCCATATGATCACTAGTCTATCTGCATCACAATTAATTTTAATACTTGTTTAAATGCAGATTGCTGAGCCTCACCTCAGACACACTCAATCAGAACATCTGGGCATAAGATTCTGGAATCCATAATTGTAAAACACAACTCATGTGACTTAATATGCACACTAAAATTTGAGAATCATTGAATCAGATTCCAAAGAGCACAGACTTCAGAATTTGATGGGTCTGGGTCAAGGTTCCAGTTCTACCATTGACCAGCTGTATGGCCTTGGAAAATTAAATTGACCTCTCAGAACCTCATTTTTTTATTTATAAAATTCATATACCTCTGCTTTGGGCAGTTGAGATTATTACACAAACACATAGATATGTGAGAGCACATGGAACTGTGCCCCATTACCTAGAAGTGCTTGGTAATATCAATTTCTTATCCCTCTAGGTTCACTGTGCTCCTCAGGGTCTCTTCATCAATCAGAATATGTGAAAAACACTTGTAGCTGTTCCTTAGATGTCCTCTGTGCAGAATCCAAGCAATCTTTACACCATTATAATAATTTCTAATATGATTTCTAATATGATCACATGCTAAATTAGCCACATTGCTTTATTTTATCTCCTTGGAGAATTAATCTGACTGGTGCAAATTAAATTTTTCTTCTCTTCTATAGTAAAACATAATTTTATGACCTTTCATAATATTGCCACTCTTATTGGAAGAATCTAATTCCAAAATATGGAAAAAGTTTCTTCTATTTCTACAACTCAATAAATGCTCTTACCATTAGTTAGTTTTTTGGTGGTGGTGTTTTTTTTTTTTTAAGTATGGGGCTTTGTTCACCTGAGAATTCTTGGAAAAGATAAAATAGAAATGTTCCATGTTGAATTTTCTAATGTTTTTAGTCAGGTGAGAGAAACTTGAACTAAAGGTACTGGTAGAGAACCATGAGTATGAGTCGGAGTTCTTATGTGATATCTCAGGCCGATTACTATACACAGTCAGCTCCTCTCTGACTCCTGATGGCATTTTTACGTCACCGGTTTCTATAAATTAGGTTCTGTTACAATGTGTAGCAGTTGTATGAGTATTCACATCAAACATACTAGATGCCTGACATAAACTGTTGCAGTGCGGACTTCAGATGGAGAAAATGAGCCTTATTATAGAAGAACCAAAGATACAACGAAACATGAGAGAGGCCAGACGCTTTATTGAGCCCTTTAATAGTTCCAAATGCAAGTATTATTCAAGGAAGCCCTCAAGAGAATATGTATGCCATATCCTGCCTTACATTTGAAAATCAAAATCTTGATCTTTTTTCCCCACTATACAGGGTGGGGCAAAAGTAGGTTTATGGTTGTTTTTATGAAAAAGAATACAATATTGAATAAATAATAATACAAGAATAAACTCTGTTTCACATACTCATAAACCTACTTTTGCCCCACCCTGTATTCTTACCCCAGCATCCTTACTCCTAAGTAACCTTCTAAGTAAGATTCCATAGATATTAGGTGCAACTCTTTCACCTAGTTGTGAGTTCTCTGTAGTCTACTTCCATTGGGCCTATTCTTTTCAATAGTAAAACAATAACTTTTCCCTTATGCTAGATGACACTGAAGAAATTCATATAAATCCTCAGTTAAAAAATTGGTCTTAGCCTGGCTGGCGTAGCTCAGTGGATTGAGCGCGGGCTGGGAACCAGAGGGTCCCGGTTCGATTCCCAGTCAGGGCACATGCCTGGGTTGTGGGCCAGGTCCCCAGTGAGGGCCATGTGAGAGGCAACCATACATTGCTGTTTCTCTCCCTCTCTTTCTCCCTCCCTTCCCCTCTCTCTAAAAATAAAAAAATAAAATCTTTAAAAAAAAATTGGTCTTAGAAAAATTGAATATAAAACAAAACCACTAAGTTCATTTCTGAATAGAGGCATGTAAACTGGTCAGTTTATTATTTCAAATATAAATTCAAGTCTTCCTAGAAGGCCATCCCAGTAGAGGGCTCCAAGGAGGTTTTTGAAGACAAACTTGCCACACTACATTTAAAATGTAGAATTCTTTCCCTAGCATAACCACGCAAGTGTGTATGTATCTAACTTCCTATTTGGTTTTCCCAGAATCTTGCTCAATTATGAGTCTGCCTTTCTCTAGTTACATAAACTCATTTTAATCCATTTGTTATATATTTTTTATTCTTCCCTAGCATGTTCTCTGTATTAGTTATTCCAAACCTACCACACACTCTTCAGGAGCCCAATCCAACTATTTCTCGCAATCTTGAAACTTTTATTAGTCTTTTTCAGATTTATGTAAATAATACATTATCAGTGTAAAATATAAAAATGGAAAAATAAAAAAAATAATAATTTAATTTATCATTGTTAATTTCACTACCCAGAAGTTATTTTCGTGCTACTATTACTATTCTGGCATATTTCCCTTCAGTCTTTGTTATAGAATATATAGTGTACACTGTACACACATATACCTTGTGTTATATTGCATTGTATACAGTTTCTCATCCTGTTTTTTCCACTTGAAGTGTTTTAAGAATTTTCCACATTAGATAATTTTCTTTAAAACGTCATTTTTTTCACATTGCATAATATTACACTATATGAATGGACCATCATTTGTTTATTGAGAAATAAAATAGTACTGTGCTGATCATTCTTATACATATATTTTCATGGGTAGATCTGGTTATTTCTCTAGGATATATTCCTAGAATCAAAGTCACCCATCAAAAAATATAGTATTTTAAAGCTCTTAATCCATACTGGCAAATTTCCTGTAGTTGTCCCTAATTTACACTCCTTCAGCTGGATATAAGAGCTTCACTCTACTTTCATCAACAATAGATGTTATTCTTTCTTTAAAAATCTTTGCCATTTGGCTCCAAGCCAGAAGGGAATGGCAAGAAATATTCCAACTAATGAGAACCAGAGGCCTGTGATCAAGACTACTTTATCCAGCAAGGCTCTCAATTACAATGGAAGGCCAAATAAGGAGCTTCCCAGACAAAAGAAGCCTCAAAGAATATACCTCCTCCAAACCAGCTCTGCAAGAGATGCTAAAGGGTATTCTATAAGAACAAGAAGAAAAACAGTGAAAAAAAGAGTAACACAGGCATGAAAAAATGGCAATGAATAAGTACCTATCAATAATAATCTTAAACATAAATGGATTAAATGCCCCAATCAAAAGACACAGAATAGTGGAATGGATAAGGAAACATGACCCACCTTGCCTAAAAGAGACCCACCTCAGAGCAAAAGATCTACACAAACTGAAAGTGAAGGGCTGGAAACAAATATTCCAAGCAAATGCACAGGGAAAAAAAAAGTATTGCTGGGGTAGCAATACTCATATTGGACAAAATAGACTTCAAAAGAAGAACCATAAAAAGAGACCCAGAAGGTCACTTCATAATACTCAAGGGAAGAATCCACCAAGAAGACATAAACATTGTAAATACATATGCACTCAACATAGGAACACCCAAATACATAAAGAAAATCTTTGAGGACTTCAAGAAAGATATTGACAGCAACACAATCATAGAATATTTTAACACCCCACTGTCAAAAATGGACAGATCTTCCAAACAAAATATCAAAAAGATATTGTGGCATTGAACAATACCCTAGATCAAATGCACTTAACTGATATACATAGAGCCTTTCATCCCAAAGAAGCTAAATACACATTCTTTTCAAATGCACACGGAACATTTTCAAAAATAGACCACATGATAGGACACAAAACAAGCCTCAAAAAATTCAAGAAAATTGAAATTATATCAAGCATTTTCTCTAACCACAAGGAACTGAAACTAGAAACCAACCTCAAGGAAAAAACCCCAAAGCACTCAAACTCATGGACATTGAATAGCATGCTATTAAACAACGAATGGGTCAAGGATGAGATTAGGGAAGAAATCAAAAACTTCCTGGGAACAAACAAAAATGAACTCACAACAATCCAAAACTTATGGGACACAGCAAAGGCAGTCCTGAGAGGGAAGTTCATAGCGATACAGGCCTACCTAAAAAAGATAGAAACATTTCAAACAAACAACCTAACCCTACGCCTACAAGAACTTGAGGAACAACAACAAAGACAGCCCAGAGCAAGTAAAAGGAAGGAAATAACCAAGATCAGAGCAGAATTAAATAACATAGAGACTAAAAGCACAATTCTAAGGATCAATGAATCCAGGAGCTGGTTCTTTGAAAAGATAAACAAAATTGACAAGCCTTTAAGCAGGCTCATCAAGAAAAAAAGAGAGAGGACCCAAATAAACACAATCAGAAATGAAAGAGGAGAGATTACAACTGATACCACAGAAATACGAGGGATTGTAAGAAATTACTACGAACAACTATATGCCAAGAAATTCAAAAACCTAGGTGAAATTGACAAATTTCTAGGAAAATAAAATCTTCCAAAACTCATTGAAGAAGAAGCAGAAAGCCTGAACAGACCAATAACAGCTGATGAAATTGAAACAATAATCCAAAAGCTTCTAACACGCAAAAGCCCTGGACCAGACAGTTTCACAGGAGAATTTTACAGAACATTTAAGGGTGAGCTAACCCCCATCCTCCACAGATTATTCCAAAAAATTCAAGAAGATGGAAGCCTCCCAAACTCTTTTTATCAAGCCAGCATCATTCTAATCCCAAAACCAGATAAAGACACAACAAAGAAAGAAAACTTCAGGCCAATATCACTGATGAACATAGATGCTAAAATCCTCAACAAAATATTGACAAACTGCATCCAGTAATACATTAAAAAGATCACACACCATGATTCATCCCAGGGATGCAAGGATGGTACAATATTTGCAAATCAATAAATGTCATACATCACATGAACAAAAGCAAAGACAAAAATCACATGATCATATCAATAGATGTGGAAAAAGCATTCGATAAGATACAGCACTCATTTACGATAAAAACACTCAGCAAAGTGGGAATAGAGGGAGCATACCTCAACATAATAAAGGCCATATATGAGAGACCTGCAGCCAATCTCATACTCAATGGACAAAAACTTAAAGCTTTCCCATTAAGATTGGGAACAAGACAAGGATGCCTGCTTTCACCACTCCTATTCAATATAGTACTGGAAGTCCTAGCCACAGCAATCAGACAAGTAAGAGAAATAAAAGGCATACGAATTGGAAAGAAGAAAGTAAAACTGTCATTGTTTGCAGATGACATGATAGTGTACATAGAAAATCCTATAGACGCCACCAAAAAAATGCTCAACCTAATAAATGAATTTGGCAAAACAGCGGGATACAAAGTCAATACTCAGAAATCAAAGACATTTTTTGTACACCAACAATGAAATATCAGAAACAGAGACCAGGAAAAAAATCCCATTTGATATAGCAACAAGAAAAATAAAGTACCTAGAAATAAACCTAACCAAGGAGGTGAAACACCTGTACTCAGGAAACTATACAACACTGAAGAAAGAAATTAAGGAAGACACAAACAAATGGAAGCATATACCATGCTCATGGATTGGAAGAATTAACATCATCAAAATGGCCATACTCCCCAAAGTGGTTTATAGATTCAATGCAATCCCTGTCAAAGTACCAATGACATATTTCAAGATATAGAACAAACATTTCAGAAATTTATATGGAACTATAAATGACCCCAAATAGCTGCAGCAATTTTGAGAAAGAAGAACAAAGCAGGAGGGATCATAATACCTGATATCAAACTGTATTATAAGGCCACTGTAATCAAAACAGCCAGGTACTGGCATAAAAACAGGCTCATAGACCAATGGCACAGAACAGAGAGTCCAGAAATAAACCCAAGTCTCTGTGGTCAGTTAATATTTGACAAAGGGGGCAGCAGCATAAAATGGAGTAAAAACAGCCTCTTCAACAAATGGTGTTCAGAGATCTGGACAGCTACATGCAAAAAAATGAAACTCAACCACCAACTTACACCATACACAAAAATAAATTCAGGGTGGATAAACTTAAATATGAGATGTGACAACATAAAGTCCTAGAGGAAAACATCAGAAGGAAAATCTTAGACATTCCACACAGCAACATCTTCACTGATATGTCCCCTAAAACAAGGGGCATAAAGGAAAGAATAAACAAATGGGACCTCATCAAATTAAAAAGCTTCTGCGTGGCTAAAGAAAGCAGCATTAAAATGAAAAGAGAACCAACTATATGAGAAAACATATTTGCCAATGATACCTCAGACAAGGGTTTGATCTTCAAAATATATAAAGAACTCACATGACTCCACTCCAGGAAGACAAAAAACCCAATTAAAAAGTGGGCAAAAGACTTGAACAGACACCTCTCCAAGGAAGACATACAGAGAGCCCAGAGACATATGAAAAGATGCTCAGCATCACTAGCCATCAGAGAGATGCAAATTAAAACCACAATGAGATACCACCTCACACCAGTCAGAATGGCCATCATAAACAAATCAACAAACAAGTGTTGGAGAGGATGTGGAGAAAAGGGAACCCTAGTGCACTGTTGGTGGGAATTCAGACTGGTGCAGCCACTGTGGAAAACAGTATGGAATTTCCTCAGAAAACTGAAAACGGAACTGCCTTTCGACCCAGCAATTCCGCTGCTGGGATTATACCCTAAGAGCCCTGAAACTCCAATCCAGAAGAATTTATGCACCCCAATGCTCATAGCAGCACAATTTATAATAGCCAAGAGCTAGAAGCAACCTAAGTTCCCATCAGCAAATGAGTGGATCAAGAAACCACGGTACATTTACACGATGGAACACTATACAGCAGAAAGAAAGAAGGAGCTCCTGCCCTTCTTGACAGCACAGATGGAACTGGAGAGCATTATGCTAAGCAAAATAAGCCAAGTGGTGAGGGACAGATATCATATGATCTCACCTTTAACTGGAACATAATCAACAAAAAAGCAAACAAAATATAACCAGAGACATTGAAATTAAGAACAATCTGACAATAGCCAGAGGGGAGAGGGGAGGGGACTGTGGAGAGAAGGGTTTTCAGGAACTACTATAAAGGACACATGGACAAAACCAAGAGGGAGGGTGGAAGCAAGAGAGGGAGGTGGGTTTGGATGCAGTGGGGGGAGGGGAGGAGAGAAAATGCAGACAACTGTAATTGAACAACAATAAGTAATTTAAAAAAATAAAAATAATAAAAATAAAAATCTTTGCCATTTGATTTTTTTTAATGGTACCTCATTATTTTAACTTAAATTTCTTGAATTGAGCTGGTTAAATATGTTTTGGGCCAATTTTATTTTTTTCCTATGTAAATTGCATATTCCCTTTGCTTATTTTAAAAATATTTCTATGTGCATCTCTTTTCTTATTGATTTATAAGAAATATTCATGTATTTTAGATCTTGGCATTCTATTAAAAAATGACTTGAAATCTGAATATATCAAGATCATGAAGTGACTAACTATCCCCATTTCCCTTAGGCCCAGCTAAATCTCAGGGTTCCTGGTTCATCTGCTTGATCAATTTGATTTACGATAATCTCCACTATCCTAAAAAGTCTATTCCATTTAAAACTTACATTATTAATTTTTACTGAGCGAATGCTTTCTCTGCCCCAAATGTACTGTGTTTCAGGGTATGTGTAACTTTTGGTATCTTCTGCCTGATAAAGGCTCTATTAACTCCAACTAGCACCTATTTTCTTCTCATACTCAACCTGAGATACATTTTAATAATAACTCCATTCCATACAGAATTCAAATATTCAGGCTCAACATTGTGAACAGAAAAACAAATATTTTTAGTCCTTAAGTAAGTGATGGGGCAATGGAGACAGAGATTAGGTGAGTTACTTAAAATATGTTCAATTCTTATTTATTCTCTCCACCAAACCAAAAACTACCCATCCTTCTTTAGTTGACCAGTAGTGAAAAATAGAAAAACTACAGTTTAATGCTATTTAAGAATGACTATCTTCCTTCAGTCCTGAATTTCTAGGATTCCAGAAAGCCGTGGCTATTTGCTTAAACTGGTGATAGCGGTGATGGCAGTGGGCAAGGGGGGAGGGATTTTCCAGTGGCTGGACCTTGCATGTGGCACCTTAACCAAGCAACCAAAACTAACATCACTAGTAATAAGATATAGGAACACATGTACACCTGATGTGATGTCCTAAGAAAGGCACATCATTTCAATGGTATTTATGCTGAAAATACACACCTGTATCTAATCATGAGAATACATCACGCACGTCCAAATTGAGAGAGCCTCTACAAAATGACTGACCAGTGCTCCTCAAAATGTCAGGTCATAAAAGGCAAAAGAAGACAGTAACTTCCACACATGAGAGAAGATTAAGGAGATAAGACAATTTTTTACTCTCTTTGTTAGTTAATTAACATAGTGTAGGATCCTGGATTAGATCCTACACCAGACAAAGAACATTTGGGAAAACTGATAAAATTTCAGTAAGACCTGTGGCTTAGTCAATAGCATTGTAGCCACGTTAATTTCCTGGTTGTGATCGTTATACTGTGGTTACGTAAGATAATAACATTAGAGAAAGTTAGGGGAAGGGTATACAGAAATTTTCTGTATTATTTGTGTACTTTGTATGTACACCTAAAATAATTTCAAAATAAAAAGTTGGAAATTGAAAGAAATGAAGATGAATTAAATTGACTTAGGCCACAAGCATCACTGCCCAAAAAAAGCAAGTTGGAGGCGAGTAAAGACGCCTCTGAGCTGAGACAGATTTCAGGTGTGTGCGAGGAGAATCGAGACAAAGATCGGGGATGGGAGACAGGCGAGAGGAAAACATCCAATTGGGGGCTGCTGATTTGACATCCAACTGGGGGCTCTGTCGAAGTGTCCCCAGTTTCATGGTACAGGGATACTTCGACCCGGGAAGTTTCCCAAACCTGCAGGAAGAACAGCGTGGGAAGCGAGGGCGTCGGAGCGGTAGCCGCGCCGCTGCGTGCGCGCCCCGGACGCTGCGGGCTCCGGGATTTGCGGACCTCCGCGCGGGCCCTGGGCGCGGGGTAGGGGGAAGGTTGTGGGGTGGAGGGTGTGTTTGTGTGTGCACTATGTTTGGTGATGTCATCGCAAGTCAGTGAGCAGTGAAATTTAACACCGGCCGGATTTGCTTGGCTTCTCTTCTTCCAGGGGAAGCAGCCGGCGGCAGTCAACGTTGAGAGCCTGCAGTGCTGCCACCGGCCCCCGTGCACCAGCTAGATTTTTGAAGTGGGTGTGTGTGCTTGTCTGACAAATGTTCCAGCGTGGGTTGTTTCCAAGGACTTCCCCGCCCCCCTTCATCTCCTTCCCCACCCCCATCCCTTTCTCCTCCCGGGCCCAAAGCAGAGGACTCCACTGGAGTCACTGAGTCGCCTTTGAACCGCAAGTGAACCCGAGGGCTGCGCTCGTAGCCGAGCTCCTGCTTCTGCCGGCGCCCCGCCGCCCGCCCGTGAGGTCTCCCTGCTCGCCCGCCACCCCCCCACCCCCACCAGGGGAGCGCTCCCCCGGGCCCGTCCGTTTCCCAGCCAGGAAGCTAGAAAGTCTGGCTGTCTACCCTGCGGGTGCTATTTCTCTCCTTCCCCATCTTCTCCTCCTTTTGTTGTTGTTTTTGCGGTTTTGGAGCATCGTTTTCATGTGATTTTGTTTTCCTTTTTCATGGACAGTACCTGCACCCTTAGCAGAACGGAGTTGGCTTCTGTTTTCCGTTAGCACTTCGCTGCAAGGACAAATGCATACAAATGCATTTAGGAGCCCACAGGACAAGGCGTGGAAAGGTCTCCCACACAGCAAAAACGTGAGTAGCCCACCCGCCGGGGCAGGGGTTTAGACCAGCCTGTCTCCCCACCTCCGGGACCCAGTGAGCGGGTTGGAATTTGTGCTCCCGCTTCTTGGCACTTTCTGAAGTTGGGGGAGCCTCGAGCAGCCGTGGCACCCTCCTCTTGTCTCCTCAATTTGTAAAATACCATGTTTGAAAGGAAGCCTCCTGCCAGCGGGTCTCTCCGACAGTTTATGCTAAAGAGATCTTGCGGCTCGGGAGGAAAAGTTCGCTGGCGCGGGTCCCCCAGCTCCTGCAGCCCTCTTGCCCGCCTTCCCTTCTCCTCCTTCGGGGCCCTGGCTGAGGTCCTGCTTCCCCGCGGAACTCCTCTGGGCGTCCAGCCTGGGGATTGCCGGGGCTTTAGCGGCATCCTGGGCTCCGTGCGAGCAGGCTGGACGGCGCGAGGCACAGGCAGGGCACAGGGTTGCGGGGTGGCAAAACAGGGTGCCCGCAGAACGTCGGGCATCGGGGCGCTACTAGACCCACGGGACTCGGAGGCAGACAGCTGCCTCTTGTGCTTAAGAGGCCAACAAATGCTCTGCCCATGTGGGGCCGGGGCTGCGCCGCGATCACTGGCTCTTCTCAGGGGAAGGGGCTGCATGTGCGGAGCGGGACTACTCTCCGGGAGTGTTCGCTGGGGCCCTGACTGGTACACCACCTCCTCTTTCGGCCCTGGACCTACTCACCCCCGCCCCCCAACTGGGAGAAGAGCGTTGATGGGGAGGAGGGTGCATGGCCTTGGCTGGCTGCCCTGGTCCCTGTGGAAGAGGTCAGTGGGTTATGCAAGTCTGTTTCTGGCCCCGGGGGCGAAAAGGACGAAAGCGGCTGCGATGGTTCTCTGCCTAGAAGATGCCCCTGGAGAGAGTAGGTGGGAGGGGGGCAGGGGGCGGGACTGACTGCGGCAGCTGACGGCAGGCGGAGGAGGGCTGCGGAGAAGGACCGCCTTGTGCAGTGTTTGTGTGAACATGTGCTTCCCAGCCGCGTGCGGCCGAGCCTGGCTGGAGCACGCGCTCTGTCCTCTGACCCCCGGAAACCCCGGCAGCCGGGCTTTCAGACGGATGAGTATGCACCTCCTCCCCACGCGCCTGCTGCCAGATGAATCAGTGAGGAGGAACCCCCGAAACCCCGTGCGTGCGGCGAGGTGCCGGGCGCCAGGGAGACCCCGGTCCAAGGAGAGGTCAGGCTCCTCTGGCAGCGTTCCCCAGAGAAGCGCACTCGGGTCGCCGGGTTCCAAGGCATGTGTCCCTCTTTTCTCCATAAAAGCCCCTCTACCTGAACCCACTGGGAAATCGAGGCCGGGGAGGGGGGTGCAGCGGATCCTGTGGGATTGATCACATCTTCCTGCTGATGGGGGCTGTGGGATGGGGCATGAGGCTCAGTCTCCCGCAGCTCCGGAACGATCAGGAGCTGCTGGGTGAGGCTCTCCACCTGGAAGATTCTCTGTCCATCCCTGGGCCCTTCTTGCCCTCTCTGCCAGCACCCCCTCTCCGAGGGCTTCCCCTGGCCACTGAGCAAGGCCTAGCCGCCGGCAAACATTCCCCTTGGTAGTTGTGATCAACCTTGCGGATTAAAGCCGATCTTCTGCTCCTGGCCTCTCTGTCTTGTCTGGTTTACACTTACTTCCCTTCCAGACGCTCCCAGAAAAGGTCCTGCATAAATTCTTGGGCAGTTTGGGGTTTGCAAATTGGGTCCAGATGATTGGGGGGAGGGAGGCAGAGAAACCGAACAGAATGAATTACTCCGAGGAACTTCTGAGGAAAAATTAGACTACGTGTAATGGGAAAAGAACCCTTGTGGAGAGACGTTGGGGTGGGTAGCAGCTCCTGGGCGCCGACCTGCCCTGCCCTCCTAGAGGGCCTCTGTGCCAGGGGGCTGCAGCCTCGTCCAGACCCAGTTCGTTCCACTATAGTTGCCAGTGGGGGTGGACTGTGCAGAGTTAAGGATAATTCAAGGTTACCTCAGATTGCAGCCCCTCACAGCTCCGACCACACACATGCAAGTGGGGAGAAAGTATTATTGATTGAGCTTAGAAAATTGTGTATTGAAAATATCCAATATCCATAAAGAATTCAGAGTTCTTCAGTTTGAAGAAACAAGATAAAAAATAATACCAACCAACCCTATATGGTGGGGACTGGGGAGATGCAGCTGCTTAGCTGATGATAATGTCAGGTCACTGAATTAAACCTTCGAGTCCTGAATAAAATCCCCGAGGTTTTCATTTGTCACCATCCTTTTGTAGTGATATTTTGAAAAAGCAGGGGCAGTTTTTTAAAATCTCAATTCTTATTAGTCACCCCAAAACACTGACAGTTTAAGATTGGATCTCTAAAATATTTTATTTCATGGAGATGCTTTCATATGAATTACTTAACATGCATTGTGGAATTAATAAAAGAAAATTAAAACCAAAAGTCAGTGTTAGATACATTGACTTAATATATTATTGGAAAGTCTCCCTGGCAGGCTATATGATACTTAAAGGATTTCTATAACCAAAGCAGAGGGGGGAGTTTTGGATATGCAGATCTATTTCTTAGCTGGCATGAAATTCTACTTTTAAAATTTGCTCAGTTGTGTTTGTGTTTAAGTAAATGTTTAAAATAAACTGATGTCTCAGGGAAAGGAATTGCTATTTATGGAAAATGATTTTGAATGTTGTTTAGAAATTCTACTTGGTAATCTGTGAAGTTACAGAAAATAAATACATTATATTACAGGAATTATAAAAGTTGTGCTAGTTTCCTTGCCATGCTTTCTCATGACTTATTTTAGAATGTGTGTAATTCTGAGTGTGAAGACCATTTCATTTTCATTCTCATAAAAGGTTAATAACTTTCTGTCATTCATTCACTCATTCATTCAACAAATGTTTACTGAGCTCCAATTATGTGCCCAGCATGGTTCTAAGCAGAGGAGATGCAATGGTTGAGCAAGACAGAAACACAATTTCTGCCTTCCCAATGTGCCCATTTTGGTGTAGGCAACAGAAAATGAACCAACCGAGTTTAACAAAATGAAATAAGGGTGTATACATGAGGACACTTAGCGGTCCTGGGTAGGTGGGAAAGATACAGAGGGGTAAGAGTGGAGGGAAAGGCTGACCAAAGGAAATGAAATCTAGACTGAGACCTAATTGGAAACAGCATAGAACTTTCCAAACAGAGAGCAGTAGGTGGCTCAGAGGTAGACAGCACAGTGTATTTGAGGGCCGGAAAGAAATGAAGTTGGTGGGAGCACACATTGTAAGGACCAGGATCTGGAGAGAAATGGAGAGGATATCTAAAAGGCTTCTAAACCAGGTTACTTTCTTAGATAAATAAATGGAGGTTAGGATGACCTGACTTCTTGATCTTAGGCTCAGTGTGCATGTAGAAGATGCTAGAGAAGCATCTAGTATCTATATATGTGTTGAAATTCAGCCCACCTGATAGATTTACTGACTGATTTATCACTCATTTAAAAATCTGTTTAACAGCACTGTGTGCCGGGAATTTCGCTAGGCTAGGTATCATCAGTTTCACAATCACTAGGGCATTTTGAGGACAGACTAATTTAGAGGCAGGTTCTTTTTTCTTGCTACTGACCAGATTTTAGCCAGGGGTGTCCAAACGTTTGGTATCTCTGTGCTGCACTTGAGGAAGAAGAGTTGTCTTGGGCCACACATTAAATACATCATGACACATAACCACATACACACACAAAATATCTCATAATGTCTTAAGTAAATTTACGATTCTGTGTTGGGCCGCGGTCACAGCCATCCTGGGCTGCATGTGGCCCATGGGCCGCAGATTGGACACTCCTGCTGGCATTCTGATCACTTGAAGTCCTTAGCATTTATTTTTCTTGTACTCATGAATTGCCTGCATGCTTGAAATTTAACCAGAAGTTCTAGTACGCTTCACTCTGGGTTATTTATACAAATACCTCTTGAGTTGAATTGATGGTCCAAGAAATTTATTGTATGTAGGTTAGTAACACTTTATTTCCCCAAATCACTCAACTTTATCCCCAACTGCTGGGTTGAGAACTGTTTTTCAGTTATTTTGGGAACAGAGGACAGAAATTTTACTATTTCTGGATCTTAGCAGCTAGTAAAGAACCAAATCTGTAAAGCTGTCATGACTTAGAGAAGTTTTTGGCTTGTAAACTTAGTGTGATGGAAATTGTTGAAATTATTGATGTATATCACATGTGTGTGTTTTTCAGATTAGTTCACCCTTTCCAATTGGTTTAAATGAAAATCACCAACTCATAAAATAAAAGTTTCCTATTCATAACATTTCAAAAGTCCCTCTTACTATTATAAATTGACTCTACGTAGGAATGTGCATCAGTAGCCTGAAGATATGTGCCGTAATACCAGAGGGTCTCATGGGCACCCTAAGCAAAATGATACCTGGGATTCCCTAAAGTAACTCAGACCCTTCGGATAAAGCTTAATAGCTCCAAGAACTAGTTAGGGAAGAAGCCTGGGATGGATATGCATTTATTAAATATTCTGAGTATGTTCTTTGGATATCCATTTCCTGCCTGATCCCCTGTTAGGCCTCGCCCCTCACATGTCTGGTTATGTTTTGACTGTGGCTTATCTCAAACTGAAAATGTGGCCAGCAGACCAGACACACAGAGGATTTTATATTTTGTTAGATATCCTCAGATATTAACATCATGGGTCATGTGCATATTTAACTTTACTGTTCCCAAGAATTAAAAAAGTAGGTCTATAGGGAAAAATTGAATTCTTCACTCATTGGGTGATAAAAATGGTACTCCTTTCTTGTTTAAAAATATTTACTAAGTGTCAATATCATATAAAATGTGGATAGAAGGTGAAGACATGTTGCTTGCTCACATATTTACTTATTAATTAATCATAAAAGGTACCACACATACGGGCTATAATAAAGTTACAATTAAAGCATCAAGAATACAGTAAAGAGCAAGTCCCCTTTAGGGGTGATGGGAAATTTCTTGAAGCAGGTGTTGTTTAAATTAGGCTTTGATGATATCTGACATCCCAACAAGGGGAGACTTAAAGGGCATTTCAGGCACTTATAAGGTCTGACCAGGGAATAGAGAATAATGTAGAATGGCTGGAACTCTGGGGTGTCAGGCGTACTGGGATCCATATTGTTATACCAAGGAGGTGGGAGCTGAATGGTGCGGGCTTTGAACATCTCTTGAGGAACTTGACTTTTTCTGTTCTTCCTTACTTGGCTATTTTCAGCATAAACAGAAAAAGAAATAAAATCTCTTTTTCAGTCATTGATTTCTACCTCTCCATTAGTCATCAGCTTTAGTGCAGAGGTACACTTATATAAGGTATGGTTCAACTGATTTGTCATAATCTCCTAAAATCACCTGGTTAATGGATAATGTAGATTTGTTCAGGTTTTCCTGCCTCACTCCAGGAATGGACTTGTTAACTTGTCTAGAAAGAACTGTATTTTCCGTTTTTCTCCCCTGAGGTCATTGGAGAAGTCTATGGGTCGGCGGAATTGCAAAGTGAATAATGCTGGTTGTCATACTCTTCATTAGCTAGCTTTATTCTGAATGGAAAAGTGCCTGTTGGGTTGTTACTAAAGTCCAAGTGAGCCAGATTACCTTGGGCAGGTGAGACGTGCTTCCTTCCACATTTCACTTTCTACTAAAACAGCATAATTCTGACGTATTCTCCTTCAGTGACTATAATCCTGCAGTATTTATAGTCTCGCTGATGATATACATCATGCCAGTTATTTGTTGAAAATATAAATTTGAAAGGAAGAGAGCCTCCTTATACACACTCTAGATTACTTTGGGATCCATCCTGGAGAACCTAGAGAAATCATTTTAATCTTATACAGTGGTCCTCAATTTTGTTTGCACATTGGAATCACCTGGTAAGTATTTAAAATTCCCCATATGGCAGACAAATTAAAATCAGAATCTCTCAGGATGTGGGTAGGGTGGGCTGGACTCAAAGTATTAGTAGTTTTAAAACTCCCCAGGTAATTTTACTGTGCAGCTAAGGTAAAACACAGATCCAAATCGTCACTTCGTCAGTGTCATCTGTTCCAGAAGAGTGGTCCTCAGAGTATGATCCCCAGGTCAGGCCTGGGAGCTCATTATAAATGCAAATTCTTGAGCCACACCCCAGCCCTAGTGAGTCACTGGCTCTCAAGGTTTGGCAGTCTTGAGCCCTGTAGGGGATTCCCTCGCAAACTAAAGTTTGAAAACCTCCAACATTGAGCAATAGAAAGGATTTTAAAAAGCAAGATCAAATAATCTTATTTGTGTCCTTGTCATAGAATTAGAAATACGTGATTTAAGCAAAGTAATATTAAGTATATTTTAAATACAGTATAAATACCAAATGTTCTAAGTTGCTTTCCTTAGAGTTTCATACACACGATCTATATTGGAATCACCTAGGTAGAGTCATACGCATTCTGAGGGTCCACTTCAAACTGTGGCAAGGCCCAGAATCTGCATTTTTCACCAGCACCTCAGGTGGTTCTTTGCCAAACTAGCATGTGAGAAGCGTTGTTCTAAATGGATGACACCTTGCCTGGAAATCTTTTTAGAGGTCTCATTAAAACATGGTTCAGCCATTTGCCCTCACCAGCTGAAATTCAGACCCCTGTTGTATCAAAGCTGTGCTCTGTACTATGAACACAGAATGTGCATTTTTCACTTATTAAAAAATTAGTACCATTTTAATACAAATCTTAGTTTCTTTATATCAAGAAGATTAGTATAATTTTACATAGTTGGCTCACTTTGTAAAAGATCATCTTTCTTATATTAAGATGTACTTTATACTAGTTCATAAAGGTAAAAACATTATTGGTAACAGACAATGTACCAATTATAGGAACTTGATAAAAAGAAAAAAAATGATTTTCAGAAGGCTCTGTAATCACTCCTTACAGAACTGTATTTTACAGACATGTCATTTGGGGAGTGCCTGGGTTAGAATAAAAAACAGAATCAGAGTCTATATTAGCAAGAATAATATAATAAAATATTATTTTCAGCATGCTCATTACTTTTTAAAATTATATCTATGGTTTTCACTTGGAGATTAGGTATAGTCAATTATGAAGACTATTCAACAAAATCTTTCAAAAGTTTGGTTATACTAAAAAAAATCACAACATATTTTTACTTAGCTAACTGATATAAATAAATGAAGATTTTGAGTTGTAGTGATTGAGTATTTTGCTCAAAATTGCTACTTATCAAAATGTTCATGTTAATATTTAAAGGCCATTACTATTTTCAGAAGCAAAGAACTATGAGTCTAGTATAAGTGATTTGAATATAATATGCAAATTACATTTACATATAAATATTCACTGAAACAAATAACTAGTTCCATCAATTTATAATCACTATGGTTAAGTGACTATAAGTTGTACTATTTTGCATAAATTTATATTACTTTGTATAAATTGCATGTATGGTAATTTGACTTAATATAAAATAATATATAAAATAATGTTACTTACACTAGTTCACATTTACTAGGTGCTTCCTATCCTGGTTTGTGTGTTTCACATGTAGTTTCTCAGTTAACTTCAAAAAACCTTATGAGATAGTTTTAACAGAAGCAGAAACTGAGGCACAGAGCAATAAAAAGTATGCCCGAGTCACACAGTAAGTGGCAAAGCTGGAACTTAAATTCTGAGCCCTTGCTCTTAACTAATATGAATATTAAAATACTGTATTAATTAAAATAATAGCTTAATTGTTGATCTTGTACTAGAGCATATTTTCAATTTTATAGGATTTATAGCTTGTAAATGTCCAGTTAAGTTTTTCCAATTCTCTTTTTTCAGGAAACTGCTGCTTCACTTTGTTGTGCTATGCGTAGCAGGGGGTGCTGCTCATGCACAAGAGCAAGGTAAGAACGTCACCTTGGTGCTGATTTGCTTACATAAAAATTCTGCTTCCGGACAGCAAAAGAGCATGACTTTAAACTTATCATAATCTCAAATTCAACATTAAATAACAAAAAATTCTACCCAGCACAATGAGAATGTAAGGGCAAAGAAACCAATTTTGGAGGGAAGTATGACCTTTAAGAAATTAGTCAGATCTTCCATCTGTGAAATTGCTTACATTTTTAAGCAAACTCTCTATAAAAGGGAAGTTTTGTACAGTAAAAAGGCTTTGCTTGTGATTTCATTTTAAGTGGGAGTTCTTGGGGGTGGCAAACTGTGACTGAATTACCTTTGCACTTCTTGAAACAACACAAACATAACTAAATGTTCCGTCTAGATTTACATCATTAAGAAACAAAACAAAATTTGCCTACCATTGGGCTTGGGATTTTATTTAATTCAAATGGAGAAGTTTGGAAAATAGATCAGTGTTTTGTTTTGTTTTTGCCTGCTATCTAGTTGCTCTGGTAGTGTGGTGATGAGCTTCAGGACTCTATGTGTACCTAATTTATTCATTTATTAAACAACATTTTAAAAGTGTCTTCCATTTGCCACATAAAATCCTAACTACCAGTCATTGAAATATGAATAAGATAGCATCTCTGACCTCAAAGTGGAAAAACAAATACCTTTGTCAAAGGTAAAAAAAAGGCTGAAGTCAAAGAGAAAAACTCTGAAACTGCTGGCAGGTCTACAGACAATGTCGCCATGGGCCCCATTTTCCCTTCTGCCTGTTATCCGCAGGCTGCCAAGTTATTCATTCTGACAGAACCAGCTTTCCAATTCGATGAGCCACTTTTTAATTTGGTCCGCCACCAAATAACGGTAAAAAAAAGACAAGTAAATAAAAACAAATAAATGAAATATATGTAGGTAGCGAGAAGGCACAAAGGAAGGAGTAGTTCTCCATTAACTGACCAAAACAAAGAGTGGACATAGATAAATAGTTTGTCAGGTAGCATATAAATGGATTAAATTAGTCTTGAAGGCATTTCGTAATTCTCTTTTTTGGGGACAAAGGTTAAATTAGCTCATAAGTCACATGTAACTTCATGCAATACTATTCTTGACCAAGTCATTTCTAAAACGCTATTTTGCTTTAAGTAATCATAATAGGAGAGAAACTGTATCTCTTCATTTCTCATTGTTATTACCATTACAGTTTCTGAAAACTCATTGTGTACCAGCCACTGGTACATTTTCCTTTACCTCTACCTTATTACAGGCCTTTTGTAATTATGCCCATGATAAAACTGCTGAACCCAAGATTAAAAAGAGTAAAGGTAACTACCCAAAGGATAACCAGCAACTAAATGGAAGAACCAAGATTTGGAAGCAGGCATTTTTACTGTAAAGTCTACAAATTTTTTAAAAATGAGTCCTTGGACCACAGAGAAGATAGGAAAGAGAAGGGGAATGTATGTATTTTGCGTCTTGTTCTTCGCTGGTACTTTGCATGTGTAACTCCAATGTTCGTAATGAACCTGCAAGGCACACTCTGCAGATAAAGAACCTGAGACTCAGAGATGGGCTTGCCCGGGCTGCACAGCTGAGACTTGAATCTGTGTCTGTCCGTCTGTGCCAACAGCAGCAAAACTCTTTCCACTGCATATCCCCTTGCTTCACAATTGCCATCAGCTGGAGCTGTGAGTTCAGTAATTTACAAAATGTATCATTATCAAAGTATTAAAAACCCAGGCAAAGAAAGATATAAAGAAAACTGAATATTTGTGAATAAATTTTTTAAAAAAAATTCAGAACCAATGAAAGGGGTAAATCAAAGAAGTAATATCTTTCAACATTAAGGTTTTATTTATAGAGTACAAAGTGTGCTCTTTTATTTCAGGGTGAGCATCATAATTTTTAGTTTTTTATAACCATGACATTTTATTGTAAGTTCTTAAGGAAAAGAAAAAATGTTTAAAAACTTCTTTGACTTTAGAAAATTGGATACTTTTGAGAACACACACACAGAGAAATGAAAATAGTAGTATGCTATCAGAAACTTAGAAGTACTTTTTCCTAAAATAGATTTTTTGTTAATTTGACATCATAAAATAATGTAACATTTAATCAGGAGATTAAGAAATCTTTGCAGAGAAATTGTGATTTTATAAATATCACAAATGTCACTTGCAACCTCAATTTAATACTGATGAATATACCTATTTGATCTAGAGATTATCCTAAATTATACTTCCCAGAAATAAATATATGTATACTTATGAGACTTTTCAAAACTTAAATAAGTAACAAGGTAATACAAGTATATAGCTCAAAAGTCAACTTTTCCTATAAAACATGAAACAACCAACGGTATCCCCTGACCTTACCCACTCCTGCAGTCCCCTACCCAAACTCTCTTTCAGCACCTTCTTTTGGTTTTAACTGCCGTATTTCTTAATAACATACTTACATATAATTTTGACTTCCTATTTTTGATGGTGAGGTTTTGATATTTTTATACTATCATACACTCACTCTTCCCCATCTTTTTTCTGTCCTTTCAATATAGCTTTATCAAAGTTTTGGGTTGAATTCTTATTTATAGTTTACCTTATCATGATCATGTATGTATTTTTTTTTTTACCATTGAGCCACATACATTTATATTTTTCTTTCTGGACAATAAGAGTGCCTCCATTTTTGTTTGCTCTGTGTTCCGTGTCACTGTCACTGATACTTCTCAGATACTCCGAAAAGAATTCTAAAATTTCTGTGAAAAATATTTTCAAAGAATACACCATATATTCTAACTATTAATTTTTTTTTAGATATTCCTTCTAGAAGCTCAAATTCTCCTGTTCTACCATGGACTGGTAGTTCTCTGCATTTCCTGTAGAGTTGATTTCTCTCAACTATGTTAGATTCAGTGTCATGGGACTTAGATTCTTTTTTTTCGTTATCTGTTTTCTTCTTTGGGTGGAGCATGGCTTCCAGTAGCATTCTGAAAAAGTGTACTTAGATGGTACATTTTGCAACATTGCATTTCTGAGAATATGTTTATTTCACCCAAATGCTTGAGGGTACTTTAGGTGGGTATATAATCAATTTTAGGCTGTAAATAGTTTTCTCTCAGAATTTTAAAAGCTTTTTTCTATTGCCTTCTGGTTTGCAGTTAAAAAAAACTTATACTAATTATTGATTCTTTGCATGTGACCTTTCTATTTTCCTCTTTTGACCCTTAAGATTATGTACTTATCCTTGATGTTTTGAAATTTCACAATCATGTGCCTTGGTGCTGCCCTTTTTTTTTTAGTTTATTGAGCTGGGCATTCAGTAGGTCCTTTCGATGTGGAAACATCTTTAATTTTCCCTTGTTCTTTTTGTCCAACATATGAGGTCTTTCCAGAAAGTATCCAGCCACATACTATGAAAAATAGAGACATTTAATGAAGAAGATACAAGAAACATTGTACATAGGACAATGTACCTCAGTCCCCTTCAAAGTAGGCACCTTACACGGTTCTCCCAGCATTTCTTCGACTGTTCAAAATACTCTGTAAAATCCTTTGTTGGTATCTCCATCAGCAGTCCTGTCATATTTTCCTGGATCTCATCTATGGTCTGAAATCTTTTCCCTTTCAAAGGTGATTTTAGTTTTGGGAAAAGCCAGAAGTAACAGGGTGCCAAATCTGGGCTTTTGTGGGGCCAAATCACCTGGATGATTTGATGTTTTGCCAAAAAATTCTGCATGAGACATGGTGCATGAGCAGGTGCGCTGTCATGATGAAGCTGCCGATCACCTGTCACCCATAACTGTGGCCACTTTTGTCATATGGCATTTCTCACCCAATGAAGAGCACGGAGGTAGTACTCTTTATTAATTATTTGGCCTGGAGGAACTTACTTGTATCAGACAACACCTTCCCAATCAAAAAACACAGTTAACCTTGCTGCAGCTTTGCTGCACCTTGTTTGGGTGTGGAGAACCAGGCAACTTCCATTGGGATGACTGGGCCTTCACTTCCAGATCAGAGCCATAGACCCATGATTCATCTCCAGTTATGATCTCCTTGAGGAAATCTGGTTCATTGGTAGTGGTTTGAATCAAGTCATTAGCAACTACAGCACGATGTTCCTTCTGCCCTGGTAGCAGAAGCTGTGAATGAATTTTGCAATACACGTTTCATGCCAAGATCCTGCATCAAAATCTCAGACAGTAGTTTTTGGAATCTCCAGACCAGCATCTAGTTCTCACACTGTCAGTCGCCAATCTTTGTCGATTGCAGCCCATACACGTTCGCCATTCTCAGGTGTTCTGCTTGTTGCAGGCCCTCCAGAACATGGATCACTTTCAACAGATTCTCAACCATCTTTGAAGCATTTGTGCCACACTCTTATTTTCACTGCACTCCTTTCATCATCCCTGAAAGCCTTCTGAATCATCTGAATGGTTTCCATGGGGGAACGCAAACTTAACGCAAACTTTGATGCAGATTCGTTGCTCTACTCACTCAGTCATTTTGAATACGACGGCCCCATAGTACACGTGCTCACTCAACGGCATCTACTGCCCTCACTGACTAAGACAGTGATGTCATCATTGTTCACACATGCACATTCCAGTCCACTCTCCTTGGCTGCCAGGTTACATCAATGTTGTGCAAACCATTCTCACTATATTAATAATGGCTGGACTTTTTCTGGACAAACCTCGTATGTATTTGCTCTTTCTGCAAATTCTGTTGGTCAGATATTGGATTTTTGGATTGAGCTCCTCTTTTTAGCTGTTATTTTTCCATCTTTGTTTTTTATTCCATTTTACATTAAATTTTCATGAGTCTCTATTACAAACATTTAAGTTTTATTTCTGGTGTGTTTAAATTTTTGAGCTTTCTCACTTCACTTATTCCCTCGCCAGTATCTTGTAGAATATAATTCTGTTTGCCACTGTTGTTGAAGTGATATAAAGAGATCCTTGTGGGTTTCAAAGAGGGCTGTCTCACCATTTAGCAGGTAGAATTTAACCGAATCCTCTTATTCGTGTTATGGTTCTTCTTTGCTAGATTCTGCTATGATGATTCAGTGTTTCTGCTTAAGTAAGCTTGAGTCTTCTGTTATGTTCTCGAAGCTTCTTGTATAGATTTTTAACTCTTCCTCCCTCCATCATTTGAAGCCTGGTGCCTCTCTCCTGAATTCAGTGATTTGGTGCCTTCGGTTAGTTCTTGAGCCTTTTCAGAATTTTGTAACGTTGAGTTGGCCTGCCTGTCCTTAGCACCTGCCTCTGCAAGTCCTTAGTGTTCAGTATCCTCCAGCATGCTAACTCCTTCATTTGCTTTTCATCTTTTAAAATTATGTTTATTTCTCTTACCTATTGTCTCTTCTATCTATTTACTTTGCCCATGTAGTTTTAAATCACATTTCCTTGTTCTCATTTTAATGAAATTTTAAGACTGAGCAGAGATAAGCATCTGTTATTTGCCATGTTTTCAGTTAATTCCTTTAAGTTTTAATGCAGCTAACAAAATCATTTAAATTATACTATTAATAAATATAAATTGTGTATTTATTTTATTACTGATTTTTGGGTATAACCTAATGAATAAATGATTTTACTTCAAGAAAAAATGAATTATTGAAGCTGTGTCCCAAGCATTTGACAGATATGGATCCCTTTTCTTATCAATTGCAGTCTACTTTCCTTAGCATTCTGTCACTGTTGGTGGGCCGCCTGCCCATGGGACGGGCGTGGCTGCAACCCCTCTGCATGGTCACTTACACCACATGAGCCATGTAGCTCGCTCTCAACTGCACGGCTTTCTCGGGTTCGTGATTCCAAGATATAGAAACCACATGTGTAGTAATCCTAATGTATAGAAGTAATCTATGTGTAGAAATATTTATGTATAGAATGCTCATCTTCGAGAAGAGTATTTTCTGTGAAAATCAATCCAAAATGTGTTTATTATTAACAGAAAAGCAGCTCATTCTAGCTGCAGTAACTCCAAGTGTTTTCTCCCAAAATCCCTTATGGACACTTAATTAAAAATTTTACACATAGGTTAAAGCCACATTTCTCATTTTATAAATAAGTTTGCTTTTATCTCTTTAACCAGAGTAGATGCTATTTACATTAAGAATAATTTGAAGTTGCAATTGCCACTTTTTTAAAAAAGATTTTATTTATTTATT
>PVJI01012628.1:14187-51006 GCA_004026765.1 Micronycteris hirsuta | reverse complement strand
TGCAATTGCTGATGTAATTCCAATTGCAGTTTATCAATCTGTCCTTTTAGATTAGTAGAAAAAGCCCCTCTAAGGCGATGCTGAATGTCACTCCAGGTATACTGGCTGGAATTCCACAGGAGGGGAGTGACGCATAGCTTGGAGAAGCCGGGGTCACAGGTTAGCTGCTGACGAGTCACAAGCGCATCCTGTCATTCCCCGATCCAGCTGAGGGCTGACTCCACCGCAGAAAGTCGGGTCAGGATTTCTTGGTCAATCTGGGCCTGTTGAATCATTTCTAAAGTAGTATTGGTTAAAAGAGCATCTACCGTATGAGCAGTTTGAATTGAATTAACAAGGGCAACAGTTGCCTCAGTAGCGGTAGCTGCCATGATGATTGCAGAGACAATGAAAGTAATCAGGGTGCCAACAAACCTTTTGACCCGTATAGAAGCCAGTGCATTATTAAGCGCTACTAGGCCATGGGGATCTTCCCACTCTCGGGTCACATCAACCGGCACCCAAACTTGTGCTTGTCTTCTAACCACATACACAGTAGTGATATTCAATTGAGTAATATTTAGATGAGTAAGACAGCTGGCATATATTGAACCTGCAGGGACACGCAGAGAATAGATCTTTGCAGATTCATTATAGAGAACTTGAGCTGTCCCGGGGGCTGCCAAAAACATATAGGGGTGAGAGGTACAGACTGTGACCCAGCTTACTTCTGGTGGGTCATTCTGGTAAATATATAGTGGGGGTCTTCTAGTGTCACAACTTATCTTCATAAGGAAATGCTTTCGGGTGATAAAAGGCAAGCCTATTTTCCAAGAATTATAATGCCAAGGGCTAGCGTGGTTGGGAGAGACAATCCTGATTATAGGCGCCCCAGTGCCGGGCCCTTCCCACCACAAATGGAGATGAGGTGTCTTATCCTGAGCCAGAAATACCCTCGTGCCAACCCTTGAAAAGATTTTCCAATCAGCTCCCCAATTCTCTATCACAGGGCTCTTGGGTAGAAAGGCAACCGTGGCATTTGGTCCTCGGCATAAAGACCATATAACTGAGTCTTTATAGGTAGTGTCTAGAACACAAGGAGGAACCAGAGGGGGGTTACTAGTATGAAAAGCCCCCTCATGGGCATGCATGCCCACCGTGGCTATCATGGAGAGCTGATCATAATCATTGCTCTGTTTTCTGCTAGCAACATAGAGCTGTTCCCTTAAGGGGAAGCATAAGGTGTCAGAAAGGACAGAAAAACAAGCAGGTAGGTGCTCTGCCACATAAACCGTATTTTCTAGCACCGGTAACCAGTGCTTGTTCTCTTCCAAAGAGCCATTAGGGGGCATCCACACTCCTCCCATCCACTGAGTATCATTAGTGGAAAGGGGGGGTTCAACATCCCACCAGGTATGTAGTTTAAACACTGGTGGATCTATAATGTGGCCCCAATAGACGTAAGAAGAATTAGTTTCAGCAGTTACTCCTTGCCCTCCTAGGTAGATCAGGATAGCTAGAAAGAGCAAAGCTTTGGCCGAATTGGCCGACAGGACCGCCAGATAAGCGATAAACCTGTTCTCTGGGGTGTCTCCCATTTTAGTCTCAGTAAGAATCTCCTCGGCTCTAGCATTAAGAGTCTTAACATCGTCCCATGTGATGGGAGCACGCTTAAAGGGAAGATTATGGGGTATTGAGGGGTTCTTGCCCTTTGTAGGAGGCACCAGGGCCTCGGTCCCCGTCATCGGAGCGGGCTCCGCCCTCCTCTGCTGTCTGGTGGGGTTCCCCGAGCGGCGGCGTAAGGGCCTGATTTCCTTCTGGCTGTTTAGGGTCATCTGGGCCATCTGGTTTGTCAGTTGGTTGGTTCTCATCTCCAGGGAGTGTAGTTTGGTGTCTACCTCGCTCATGGTAAGGTTTTATCCTTTTTGCTGGTAGCCAGAGGGGACCTGTAGGAATGGAAACACATGCGTACCCCCTTCCCCATGTTAAAAGATCTACAGGGCCCTGCCAAGAGCCATCTCCCTGCGGATCCCTGAATAGCACCTTAGGGTAAGGTGGGTTCAATTCTTTTGTCTGAAAATGTTTCTCAACTGGAGTCTGGAGTGACTCATCACAATTTAGAAAGTTGTAGGTAAACATGGCCAGTATAATTAGATTTTTGGGGGAGGATTCATGGCTCCCCCTCTTTTGTTTTTTAAGAAGATTTTTAAAGGTAAGATGAGCTCGCTTGGCCAGTTGGGTTATATGGGATTCCTGTCTTATGTTGAATATTCCAACGCTGGAGAAAGGCCTGAGTAGAATGTGCAAGGTACCCAGGACCAATTCCCATAATTCAGGAAAAGGACCATGGGTGTGGCTTAGCCGGGGAAATTAGGAATTTCAGGACATAGCAAGGTGGGACTGGTTAATCATTAACTATGCAAGGGGTTCCGGGCAACCATTAGCATAATCCCTTGGTTCCAGGAAGGAAGGGTCCCAGCAAGTTAACAAGTCCTAGGAAGTAAATTAATCCAATTTCCCTTCAAGGAATTCCTTTTCCCACGAGCATGATTTTTACGCTGGCCCGCATGGGAGTGTTCATTTCCACGGAGCCAGGATCAAGACGTGGAAATTCCCGGGGGTTACGTTTTATCATGCGGATGAAAAGAATTCTTGTCACACATAATCAATAAAATATAGTTTAAAAAGAAAAGAATTCTTGTGAGTAATGCTAAGTTACCCATACTTTTGATGGAACAAGAGATAGCACAGTGATGGAAAAGCAAAGATATAGATGAATTTGAGTCAAAAATAGCTCTCAAGAGTTGTTTCTGAAAAATCCTAACTAATACATTAATCAATATATTATGCTTGTATTTCCTTTTCATACATACACAAAAATCTAAAAGAGCTTTTTCAAAAGTTATGAAATAAAAGTTATAAGTGATAGGAAAGCATTGTGGGGGTCTAATTAACACCATGTTTTACTTCTGGAATTCAGGGAATAGTGGTGAATCTTACAATTGAATACTGTCTTGCACTTAACAGTCTTCATAATCATGTAGATAGGTAAGACAGTTCACAGAGAGAATATAGAATAAGAAGAGCAAAAGATCCAGGGGGAAATTCTCAGAAATAATAGTACTGAGTAATTTAAGAATATATATCTAGAGCCATAAAAGTATTTATAGTCCCATTTTGGGCAATTCACCCCAAGGAAGTCATCCAAAAGGAGAAGAAATAATTACGTTAGATAATGGGGGCTTACTTCCATGAGAAAGCAAGATGGACGCGGACGGCAGTCTCAAAAGCAGGGCTGTGACTGAGTCCAGCCCTCCGACGCTGTAGGTTCACCAAGATTCGTGCCAAACGAGAAACACAGTTGATCAGCATTACGAATATACTAGTAGCTCTGCTAAGCCAGTGACTTTTGTGTTCTGGTAATTTTTTTTCCCATCTCCAGAAGAATAGACAGAGCATCCTGACTTCTCTGTATAATTTCACATTTATAGTTACTATGAGAGAGGAGATAATTGGATCAGTTTGATTCCGTCCGATATGGTACCCTGCTATTGAGCAGAGTCTCTTATGGAGCTACTTCATGGCCTCTCTGATATCTAGCTTACATGCGTGTGCCTTTTGGCCCAGGCACAGATCCTCTGGACTATGAGTATCTATCCATAGGTATGGCAAAGTCACGTGGGACAGAGTGGGACAACTTCATGAGGAAAGGACTGCCGGTGCCCTTGACTACTGTCCTCGGAGGCCGACTACAGCCATGGCACTTAGACTTCGTGCACTATCCAGAGCTACACAATTTGGGAAAGAGGGAGAGGGATATTTTCTATTAAGGAAAAAAGAGAACAATTTAAATATCTAAAAATAGTGAAATGGTTATTTCATTATTTTAGTATATTCACTCAATATAATTTTATTCACATTTTAGAGAGACAGTTATGAATGAGAATAACGAGTAGCGACATGGAAAAAGGAACTGTAATAGTGAACATAACTATAGTGAAACTTCACAAAAATATATATTTATATGGAAATGACCATATAAATGGTTAGGAAATGGGATTATGAGCGACAATTTTCTCTACAATTTGAAATTTGTGAAGCATCATTATGTAATTATCATATAGTAGTAGGAGAAAACATAATTTGAACAACTGTAGTTTATGAAATAAAGCCATTGATCAAACTATATAAAAGATACACAATCTAGAGTTGCAAACTACTAAACTTTGAAATAATTAATAGGAACTATATGACAAGTGACTAATAAATGTCTGATCTAAGTCAATGATGCTTTAAAATGAACTCGTAAAGACCCAAAGCAGAAGTCATTTACCTTCATCTTTCTTTCATTAGAAGTAAATCTGTTACCAATACTGTGGTTCTTGCAAAAACCAAAATAGATTTTTATGTAACTTCTACTTAATAACATCTTGGCTTTTTCAAAGATTTCAAAGAATTTTACATATAGTAAGCTTCTCTGTCCTGGCAATTGGATAGTAATTATCAGTCCCATTTTATAAATTACTATCTAATTCAGTCCTACACAGGACTGAAGACTTGCCATTCGGTTCCTTCCCTGGACATTTGAAATTTGAAGGAAAGAAAGAGGTAGGGGGTAAAGATCAGTCTCTCTCCAAGTGACGAGACCCATAAAATGAAAATTCTGAACCTCATATTTCCATCACATGAACTTGAAGGCAGGAAGGTTAGAAGAGAGGATAGGGCAGATACACAGAGATAAGAAATGGAGGAGAGGCCTGATGGTCTCCAAGGGCCTGGCTCTAGGGCCTCCCTGAGGCCCAGCTAAATCTTTGTCCTTGGGCTCCATGAGACACCCATGTATCCTAGGTAGTGTTGACTTTCAAAATACTTAACAATGGCACAGGGGGAAAAAATCAGGACAGAGCCAGACAGCTGGTACACAGTCCTGGACATCTGCTGCCACTCCAGGCATTACTCCTTTTGTTATGAAGCAGAGTCCTGAGAAATCCCCAGGGGATATGCTGAGATGGTTGAGGCAGCGAAGAGGCATTTGGGGTCTCAGAGCAACAGCAACAGAAGTATTTCTAAATGCAAATAACCAGCATCATGCTTTTGTGAATAATGTTGCAATGAACACATGGATATGTCTTTGAAAAAAAACAACCAGCATCACAATAGGAGTGCATCCAGCTGATTATCAGCCCTCTCTATATCCTTGTGAGAAACGCTACTTTTTCACTTCAGCTAGTTTGAATACTTTATGTTACAATTGTAAGTCCTAAAAATAGTATTTTTACTGTATCATTATTAGTCATCTATTTTGCTGACTGAATTTGATGGTAACTACAGAAAGCCTGAGGGCTGAAGCAAACTCTGAAGTGTTAATGAAAAGGGGTCATGTAGTAAACTGGACAAGCTCAGTGATGGAAAGTAACCTCACAGGGTGATCTGATTATAAATTCCTAAGTAGGCAGATCATAGTCAGTAGTCATATCCCAGGGCTCAACTCTCTTAGTAAAAGGTTTATCTCTGCCTTAAGCAAAACCTGTCCACTGCTTTTGTGCATCTGGGCTAACACACCTGTGAAATGCCAAACCCCTCAAAGGTAGAACCACACCCAAGGGAGCACAAACATGATTTTATTGCCCATATACCATCGTTATTTATCACAAATGTTACATGTTAAGCATCCTCTATCTATAGAGGATGTCTATGTGTATGTCTCCATTTTTGCATTCTGTCATCTATTTGATCTACCACAAATTAGTTTCATGTAATCTTCTTGATGTTCTCTCCTTTGATTACAAATGCATAAAAAGAAGAGTAAAGCTGCCATTCTCTGGTGCATTTTAGAAATCTTGTTTCCAGGCATGTCATCAGTTTGGCTCAAGTAAACTCATAAAATTACCTATAGGTTTGGATATTCTTATGTCAACAAAAGTAATTCTGTCCAGTTTCCCACCTAAATATACTTTTTATCCAAATAATTTATCACAAGATAGGAAAAATCTGTGCCTTTCAGGTCAGTAAAAGTATAAGAAATATTTTATAGTATAATATATGTTCACTGTAAAAAAATTGATTAATCTAGATGAAAAAGCATAAATATAAAAAACACTTATCTAATCATTAGTTTAAAAAAAAATCACTGTAGCACTGGCTGATGTGACTCAGTGGATTGAGCACTGGCCTGTGGACCAAAAGGTTGCCGGTCCAATTCTCCATCAGGGCACATGCCTGGGTTGTGGGCCAGGTCCCCAGCGGGGGGCATGCAAGAGACAACCGATCTATGTATCTCTCACATATCAATGTTTCTCTCCCTCTCTTACACCCTTTCTAAAAATAAATTTTAAAAAAGTTTTTAAATTACTGTTAACATCTTTGTGCGTATATATCCTGATTTTATGCATATATATTATTCCTAGTTATTGCAAAAATAGTTTTACATGGAAACCATCTTTTACTTTTTAACTCCTTTCCACAAAACAGACTTTTTAAAAGCTCTCTAGTCCTGTATATCATCTCTTGGGTGTTTTTATTTCTTAGGTGTTAGGAAGGGAGGAGGACAGCTCTCCAGAGTTCTTCAGAGAACAAGGTTTATGTAGCTCTTTGCTCTTGGCTCGCAGTACAGATCTCAGGAGAACAAGGCTGACCTTATTGCCAGGCAGAATTATTCATGTCATCACTTTTTCTTTGGAAGTTACTTAGGGAGTCATGTCTGACTGTATGAGAAAGGATGATTTACACATTCAGCAGCAGGTGAACTAAAGTCAACAAAGTCCATTATTTAATCTCCAATATTAGCTCTGGAGTTGAAAAATGGGAAGAAGACAAATGAGTTATGGAAACACATATATAACTTAGCTTACTTACTTTTATCCATTGGGGAGTAAAGCCTTTACAAGTAAGGAAAGTTGTTTGCTTTAATCATGTCAACTTATATCTAGAGTATTTTTTAAATTATATTTTATTGATTATGCTATTATAGTTGTCCCTATTTTCCCTCCTTACCCCCTCTACCCAGCATCCTCCATTCCCTAAGGCAATCCCCACACCACTGTTTATGTCCATGGGTCATGCATGTATGTTCTTTGGCTACTCCATTTCCTATACTGTACTTTACATCCCCATGGCTATTCTGTAACTACCTATTTGTACTTATAAATCCCCTCATATCCTCACTGATTCCCCCACACCCTCCACCCATCTGTCAATCATCAACACCCTCTTCATATCCATGATTCTGTCTCTGTTCTTCTTGTTTGTTTAGTTATTTTTTAGATTCAATAGTTGACAGATATATATTTATTGCAATTTTATTGGGCATAGTTGTGATCTTCTTTTTCTTAAGTAAGTTCCTTTAACCTTTCATATAATAATAGTTTGGTGATGATGAACTCCTTAAGTTTTTTCTTATCTGAAAAGTTTTTTATCTGCCTTCCAATTATAAATGATAGCTTTGCTAGGTAAAGCAATCTTGGCTGTAGGTCCCTGCTTTTCATGACTTTGAATATTTCTTGCCAATCCCTTCTAGTCTGCAAGGTTTCTTTTGAGAAATCAGCTGATAGTCTTATGGGAACTCCTTTATATGTAACTAACTACTTTTCTCTTGCTGCTTTTAAAATGCTCTCTTTATCTTTAACCTTTGGCATTTTAATTATGATGTGTCTTGGAGTGGGTCTCTTTGCATCTATCTTATTTGGGACTCTGTGCTTCCTGGACTTGCATGTCTATTTCCTTCACCATATTAGGGAAGTTTCCTTTCATTGTTTTTTCAATAGATTTCCAATTTCTTGCTGTTTCTCTTCTTTTTCTGGCACCAATATAATGCAAACGTTAAACCTCTTGAAGTTTCCCAGAGGCTGCTTACACTGTCCTCATGTTTTGGATTCTTTTTTCTTGTTGTTCTGATAGTTTGTTTTTTGCTTCTGTATGTTCCAAATCATTGATTTGATTCTCAACTTCATCCACTCTACTGTTGTTTCACTGAAAATTGTTCTTTATTTCAATTAGTGTATCATTTGTTCTGACTGTCTTATCTATGCTGTTGAGGTCCTCGCTAAGTTCTTTGAGCATCCTTATAACCAGTGTTTTGAGCTCTGCTTCTGACAGATTATTTCTTTCCATTTTGTTTAGTTCTTTTGCTGGAGTTTTGACCTATTCTTTCATTTGAGCCATCTTTCTTTGTCTCCTCCTTTTGGCAGCCTCCCTGTGTTGTTTCTATGTATTAGGTAGAGCTGCTTTGACCTCATGTCTTGGTATCATGGCCTAATGTAGTAGGTGCTCTGTAGGATCCAGTGGCACAGTCTCCCCTAACACCCAAGTTGAGTACTCAAGGTGTGCTCTTCAGGTGGGCTGAGTACACACTCCTCTTGTAGATGAGCCTTGATTGCTATTGGCAGATCAATGGGAGGGACTTACCCAGGCCAGTCAGCTGCAAGGATTAACTGTGACCACAGACCACTAATCTCCACCTTCCATGGAAGATCAGCTGTGCAGGAGCAGGACGGTGGTGCTCCAACATAGTCTGTAGCTGTCCACTAGGTGTGCTGCCCCTGTGGTTTCCTAGGTTGTATGGGTCAGCCCTCACCTGTGTTTTGCTTGGTCCCCCCTGCATGAGCTATAAAACAATCTGAGATGGCTGCTACATTTTCTGGGTTTGGAGATTCTCAGGCGAAGCCAAGCCATTAATGTAGGCTGGTTGCAGCTAGGGCTGGGCCTGGGGCGACTTACTGTATTTTGCCATATATAATGCACAACCATATTTTTGGCCCATACTTTCAGGAAAAAAATCTTTTAATTTTTTAATTTAAATTTTTATTTATTTAAACTTAGATACTTATTTTTTGTATTTTAAAGGAATTTTAGCATTTATTTTTTAACATATTATGGTACAAGAATTTTATGTAATAAATCATTATAAAATGCAAGAACAGATATAAGGTATTTCAGGTACTAGCCATTTATAATGCACATCTTTTTTTTTCCCTCAAAAATTTGGGCAAAAAAGTGTGTATTGTACACTGTAAAATACAGTAGCAAAAGGCATGGGGATGGGTGGTTCCCTGAGGTTGATTGTTACTTGTTTGAGAGAATTTAGGAAGTTGTGAAGCATGAGCAAGACCAGTCATTCATATGGAAAAGTCTCTGTTAACAGTTTAGGTGGGCCCATAAGTTGAGTGGGACAGAGTCTCGGGGGATCTCTAGGACAGAGCAAGCAGTGTTGGCCAGGTTGATGGAGTCTCACATATGGCACTTGCCCGCTGGCTCTCTGGCTCTGTTGGGGAAGGATTTAGAAAAGAGACAATGGCCTTCCTGTCTGGGAGAAATCTGCCCCCCAGCTCTTGCCAGACCCTCCACTTCCTCCCTGTATGCCACTAGTGCCTTTCATGTTGCTACCCCAGTGCTGAGCTCAGAGGGAGTAAGTGTGAGTAGGTGAGTTCATGTGTGGGGTCTTTAAGAAGAACCACTTGGGACTCCAGAAGTTTCTTCCACAAAATAATTCCCTTTTTTGTAGCCAGAAGTTACAGGGGCTTACTGGCACTGGAACTCTGAGCTGAGAGGTCTGCTATGGGGCTGGGAATCCTCGCTCCTGAGATATTACTCCTGAATTTTTATCCACCATTTATGAATGTGGGACTAGCCAGTTCCACATCTGCCCCTCCCACCAGTCTGGATGGATGTGGTTTCTCTAATTCCATAGTTGTCAGACTTCCACTCAACTCAATTTCTGATGGTTCTGTGTGATGGTTGTTGTATAATTTAGTTGTAACTTTGATGTGGTTGTGCAAGGATATGGACCATGTTTACCTGAGCTGCCATCTTGACTAGAATGGTTCTACAGTATTTTTATGGTGCTATAAGTTGTTGTAGTTGTTAATGAAAATCTGCCAGACCAAGTGAAGTGGCTGGCCACTGTGTGCGGACAAACCATCCACAATGGAGCAGAAAAATAAATACCTGAGAATTCAAGTGGAGACACCACCAAAAAATAACCAGAGACATTGGAAATAGAGAGCAAAAGTTAAACTGCATGATGTCTCATGGGCCTGTGCTCCTAGAAGTTCAATAAAAGTCAATAAAACTATTGCCATCTAGGTCTGCATGGATAAAAGCACAATGTTCAAAAAAATGTAATCATTCACCTGAACTCCACATTCATCTTCCTCTGTGTGGCCCGAGTGCTCGGTTCTTGGAAACTCATTTGAAGATGAAGGTCGGCAAATTAGGGTACATCCAAGAGTAAACAAGTCAGAGGCAAAAGGGCACCTGAGAAGGTTTTACAGTAATAGGAATGGATCATCTAGAGAAAAGAAGACTGAAAGAGAAGTTGTTACTCTGCTTATAAATTTGAAAGCACCTAAATGTCTATCAAAGAGGAAATATTTATGATAATGTAGTGTGTTATATTATGGAATATAGCCATTAAAACCTCATATTGAAGGAACACATAAAGTGACAAAGTAAGAGTATGAAACAAATTTGCTTTTCTTTCGGTCAAGATGGCAGCCTAAATAAACACGGCTTGCATCCTCGCACAACCACATCAAAATTATGACTAAATATACAACAGCCATCACTCAGAACCATCAGAAATCAAGTTGAATAAAAGTCTGACAATGGAATTAAAGAAACTACATCCATCCAGACTGGTAGGAGGGATGGAGACATGAAACGGCTGGTCCCACATCCATGTGTGGTATATAAAAGTTGGGGAGGGATATCTCAGGAGTAAGGAGTCCCAGCCCCACCCCAGCCCCACCCCAGCCCAGGGTTCCAGTGCCAGGAAGATAAGTCCCCATAACATCTGGCTGCAAAACCAGTGGGGATTCAGTTTGGAAGAAACTTCTGGAGTCCCAAGCAGTTTCTCTCTCTGAGCTCCAGCACAGGGGTTGCAGCTTGAAAGTCACCAGTGTCATACAGGGAGGAGCTGAAGTGTCTGGCATCAAGGCGAAAGCTGGGGGACAGATTTCTCCCAGACAGAAATGTGGGCAGAGGCCATTGTCAGATTGATAGCTTTCCAGACAGGTGTTGGGCGTAGAGGAATAAAGCAAAGAAAGACAAAAAAAAAAGAGAGAGAGAGAAAGAACTCATGGACAAGGACAGCATGGTGATTACAAGGATTAGAGGCAACAGTGGAGATTGAAGAAGGTATAGGGGAATAAGTGGTCATTGAAAAAATACAATAAAAATGTATTAAAATGAAAAAATAAAAAATAAAGACAGTGGCTTTCTGCAAAAAAATAACAAAATTATAAAAAAGGAAGACAGTAAGTCCTCACTTAACATTGCCAATAGGTTCTTGAAAACTGTGACTTTAGCAAAACAACATATAAGGAAATCAATTTTACCATAAACTGATATAAACAAGAATTAACTATATGTGGCACGTTCTAAGTCATAGAAATATCACCAAACTTCTAAATAAAAGCCCAAAACTCTCCTAATAGTAAACATTGAAATAAATGTGAGCTATACATACATTTTAAAAAAGATGAATAAAAAACAAGTAAGATTATTTTCCAACAGATTTTTCCAGTTCAGGATCATGGGTGGCCAGAACCTGTCTGTTAGCTCGTGGCACAAGGCGGGACCCACCCAGGACAGGACACCTTTTCATCAGGGTACCGCTCACACTCACACCCACTCACTCACACTGGGACAGCTCAGACACACCAATTCACCTCACATACACAACTTTGGGGTGTGAGAGAAAACCAGAGAGCCTAGAGAAAATGCACACAGACGTCGGGAGAACATGCCAACTCCACACACACTGTGGCCTCTGCCAGCAATTTATTTCTTTTCCACATCAACTTTATAATGAAATGACCTTATATGAAACTACATTAGAGGATCTTCTTGTACATGAACACTTATGGTAAATAATTCACATAAAAACTTCAATTATTCAATTAATATTTATTGACTGCTTGTTATGTACTTTTATTCTTCATGGTTCTAGAGGACAAAACACATAGCAGCGGGTAGAAGGAACATGGAGGCAGGAAGTGCATCAGTATAAGAAAGAAATGTCAGATTTTCAACATTTCCATGTCAATGAAAATATTCAATCATGTACATCAATGTGGGAATTCATATAATGAATGATAGATACATGACCTCCAAGATCCTTACTGACTCTGATAATCTATTACCTTCTAAATTAACATTGAGCATCACTCATCTACCACATACTATTTATCGGGCAACTCAATTCCCTTCTGATAATCCTTTCTAAAAGAGGAGATATAACATTGACTTAGACCAACATAAACTTGACAGATAAGATTTAGAGAATGTTTCTGAAATATTTAGGTCATATTTAGTAGATAAACGAAGTCACTTATTATAAATTATCAAATGCAATACTCAGGGCTACTCCATCACCCTAATGAATATTAGAATACTAATGAATGTCTTAAACTCAAACAAAGATTATAAATACTTATTTTTAAAACTGGTCTACATGGGGCTCATTACTCATCTATTATTTCCAAACTTTCACAAAACTATTATGTCACAATACTAGTTCCTTCACACCAGCACTGTTTATACCACAATGGTTCAGAAAACAATTTTGGAGATTTGGGCATTTTTTAAAGTAAAAGGAAAGGGAGAATTATAAAAGCAAATTAACACCACAATGAGATACCATTTCATACCCACCAAGATGACTATAATTGAAGACACAATAAGAAGTGTTAGTGAAGATATGGAGAAATTCGAACCCTCATACACACTTGTGAGAATGTAAAATGATGCAACCACTCTGAAGAATAGTTTTTTAGTCCTCAAATATTGAACCTGGAGTTATCATATGACCCAACTATTTCACTCCTCGGTACATAGGAGTGAATGAAATCAGAGAAATGAAAACATGGCCACACAAAAGCCTGCACACAGATATTCATAGCAGCATTATTCATATAGCCACAAAATAGGAATGATTCAAATACTCATCAACTGATAAAAATTTGACTTCTGGCCAAGATGGAGGCGTAGATAGACACACTGTGCCTCCTCGCACAACCAAAAGAGGATAAACAACAATTTAAAAGACAAAAACAGCCAGATCTGACAGAAAATCAAACTGAGTGGAAGTCCAACAACCAAGGAGTTAAAGAAGACACGTTCATCCAGACCAGTAAGCGGGGTGGAGCCAAGCGGAGAGCGCACGTTGAGAAGGCAGTTTGTGGAGTGGTACCGGCAACATTGCAGCTTCCCAGAGAGACCCACAGTGGGGTGCCTGGCCAAAATGCATCAGGCACACTCGGCAAAACCGCGGCTGGCCAACCCAGACCCAGCGGGGCAGAGACTGGTGGACCAGGTGGTCCCTCATTCTCATGTATATAAACTGGGAGGAAAAGCTGGGGAGTGGAACAGACTGCGCAACCCACCATCGTGGGGAAATAAAGCCTCAAACCACCGATTGAAAACACCTGTGGGGTTTGAGGCGGCAGCAGGAGGGACTCCTAGCATCACAGAAGAGGTCATTGGGGAGACTTGGGACTCTCCTGTCTCCCCGCCCACCCAACCCAGAGCCAGCACAGAAGGACCCAACTTGCTTGTGGGTAGCAGGGGAGGTGCAGAGAGTGGAGCAAGTGCCAGTGTTCTCTCAGGCCCCGCTCCCACAGGCACACAATGGCATGGGTTACCCCGCCCTGGTGAACACCTAATGTTCTTCCCCTTAAAGTAACAGGTTCACTGAGAAAAAAAAAAAATGGCCCAAATGAAAGAACACATCAAAGCCCCAGAAAAAAATACAACAAAATGATGAAGAGATAGCCAATCTATCAGATGCACAGTTCAAAACACTAGTAATCAGGATGCTCACAGAATTGGATGAAAGTTAGTCACAATTAGTTGAACAAACGAAGGATACACTAAAGGAAATGAGGGGAAATGTGCAGGGAACCAATAGGGATGAGAAGGAAACTGGGACTCAAATCAACAGAGCAGACCAGAAGAAAGAAAAAACATCCAACCAGAAAAGAATGAAGAAACAAGAATTCAAAAAACTGAGGAGAGGCTTAAGAACCTCCAGGACATCTTTAAACATCCCAACATCCAAGTCATAGGGGTGCCAGAAGGAGAAGAGGAAGACCAAGGGATTGAAAATTTATTTGAACAAATAATGAAGGAAAAATTCCCCAAGCTGGTGAAGGAAATAAACTTCCAGGAAGTCCAGGAAGCTCAGAGAGTCCCAAAGAAGTTGGACCCAAAGAGGAACACACCAAGGCACATTATCATTACACTACGCAAGATTAAAAATAAGGAATCTTAGAAGCAGCAAGAGAAAAGGAAACAATCACCTACAAAGGAATTCCCGTAAGATTGTCAGCTGATTTCTCAAAAGACACCTTACAGGCAAGAAGGGGCTGGAAAGAAGTATTTGAAGTCATGAAAGGCAAGGACCTACATCCAAAATTACTCTATCCAGCAAAGCTATCATTTAGAATGGAAGGGCAGATAAAGTACTTCTCAGATAAGGTCAAGTTCAAGGAGTTCATCATCACCCAGCTTTTATTATATGAAATGTTAAAGAAATTTATATAAGGCATGGTGGGATATCAACAGGGGAGTGGGAGGGGGAGAGAGGAGGAAAAAAGTACAGAGAATAAGTAGCATTAAGCGGTAGGTAGAAAACAGACAGGGGGAGGTTAGGAATAGTATAAGAAAAGTAGAAGCCAAAGAATTTATGTGTATGGCCCATGGACAAAATCTAAAGGGCAGGGAATGGGGGGATGTGGGGTGGAGGGGAATAAAGGGGGGAAAATGGGACAACTGTAATAGCATAATCAATAAAATATATTTTTAAAAAATTTCTTAGAAATTTACTATTCATATAATGGAATATTGTTCATAAACAAAAGTAATGAAATATTGACGTGTTGTAATGTAGATAAACCTTGAAAAACATGCTAAGTAAAAAAATAAGTCAGTCACAGAAGATCACATACTGCATGATCTATTTACATGGCATGTTCAGAATAGGCAAATTTATGGAAAAAGAAAGTAGATTAATGGTTGCCTAGGGCTGGGAGGCTGTTGGAGGGGACGTGAGAGTGACTGGTAGTGGGTGCAGGATTTCTTTTTTGGAATTATGAAATGCACTAAAATTAATTGTAGTGATGCTTCCACAACTCTGACTATATTAAAATCCATTGAATTGTGAACTTTAAACAGATATAAATTATAGTTCAATAATGCTGTTTTTAAAAAAGGAAGATTATATTTTCATAAGTCCATTTCAGCTTTCTGAATTTCTCTGGCTAATATCATGCCTGTTATATTATTTCCTAAATATAGCTTCATAACATTGCTACAGAAATAGTACATGGCCTTCCAGTACAATGTTCAGCTGTGAGTCAGAGCTTTAAAACAAAAGCCAGAAGGTAGAACAAACTAGTAAACCAAATTTAGACCTTGCAAAAAATACTGCAAATGTGAAATATTAGCTTTAAGGCCTCATGAGCTATTGGGAATCAATTAAAATTATTGTAGACCAGAGCTCTGTTGCATGGGTCAAAAATCTAACCAGATAACAAATCAGATGTTCCAATGTTTCAAGGAGTGCAAAAGTGGAAAGCCAGTCTCTGATCTGAGTCAAAGTTTTCTACAGATCAGAAAGGGATATGAGAGTAGTTTTTAAGTCATCAAAAAGCAAAGAAAGAAACAAGCAAAAAACCACACACACACACACACACAAATAAAGATGTTCGTGAACAACTAAGGTATAGTGATTGAAATACACTTTTCCTTTTCTTTTTGTTTTGTTTTTTGTTTTTCCTAATTGCCATGTCTTCCTAACAGAACCAGAAACTCCCAAGGGCAAGGCCCATGTGCCCTCCCTTGGCATCCCTCCATGGCACTTACACATTATCTTCCAGATGGAATTTTAAGACCCTACATTACCAGTTTCTGCCCACTTAGCCTCATCTCATTCCACAGCTACCTGTGCACACCTACTTCCCACACCTGGTTCCTTCCATTTTTCACATCTGCCAGGCTCTCTCCCCTCTGGAGCCTCTGACCATGCTGGTCCCTTCATCTGAATACTCTTCCCTGCTCTTTGCATGGTTACCTTTTTTTTTCATCCTTCAGGTCTCAGCTTAAATGCTACCTCCTCAGAAAGTCCCTCCCTCAGTATCCCATATTAATTAAGACCCATGAGAGTCTGAGTTCTTACCCAATTTGTTTACTTCACAGTATGTATCATGAAGTCTTTCAACAACATTCCATAAATATTTACTCAGTCCCTAATTATGTACTAGCTACTGTTTTAGGTGCTGGACATACAACAGTACACAAAACAATTAGTAATTCAACTTATATTTGTTGTTTCTTAAATGTTTTTTGTCTTCCCTGTTATACCAATCATTTAACCTTCCCCATCATGTAACTTCTTTGTAAGCAGGGACTGGCTGGGGGAGGAAAATGATGTAGTGGTCAAGACCCGTAACTCCAGAGCCAGAGAACTAGGATAGAATCCTGGTTCTACCACTTGACCAATTTACTTCATTGCTCTGAATCTCAGTTTTCACATCAAGTATAAAAAAAGTATAATTATATTACATTCTTTGGGGGTCATTATGGGAGGCCCAGTGATTATGGCTTAATCACTTGAAAAATACTTGGCACATAGTAAGCCCTATAAAAATGTATATTAAAGAAATGTTTTCTGGCAGAAATAAACCCACGTCTATATGGTCAATTTGCATATGACAAAAGAGGTAAGAACAAATAATGGAGTAAAGACAGCCTCTTCAATAAATGGCATTGGGAAAATTAGACAAATACACACAAAAAAATAAACTAGACCATCATATTACATCATATTACAAGAATAAATTCAAAATGGATTAAAGATTTAAATGTAAGACTCTACACCATAAAACTCCTAGCAGAAACTATAGGCAGTAAAATCTCTGACATTTCTCTTATCAAATTTTTTCTCACATAACTCCTTGGATAAGAAAAACAAAAGAAAAAAATGAGCAAATGGTGCTACATTAAACTAAAAATTTTTGCACAACAAAGGAAACCATCAACAAAATGAAAAAACAACCACTGAATGGAAGAACACATTTGCAGTTGATATATCTGATAAGGGGTTAATATCCAAAATTTATAAAGAACTCAACTAAAACAAACAACCAAAAAACCAACAATTTAATCCAATTAAAAAGTAGGCAGAGGACCTAAATAGACATTTCTCCAAAGAGGACATACAGAAGGCCAACAGACCTGTGATAAGATGCTCAATGTCACTAATCATCAGAGAAATACACATTCAAACCACAATGAGATATCACCTCATACCTATCAGAATGGCTGTCATCAATAAATCAACAAACAAGTATTCACAAGGATGTGGAGAAAAGGGAACCCTCGTGCACTGTTGGTGGGAATGCAGATTGGTGTAGACACTATTGAAAACAGTGTGGAGGCCTACCAAAAATTAAAAATGGAATTGTCTTAAACCCAGTGATTCCACTTTTGGGTATACAAAGTCTGCCCAGAAGGTATCCAGGCATGCATTATGGAATATAGAAACATTTATTGAAGAAGATACAAGATACAAGAAACATTATACATAGGACGATGGCACCTCAGTCCCCTTCAAAGTAGGCTCCTTGGGACCTCACACAGTTCTCCCAATTGCCATCAGCTGCCCTGTTGTATTTTCCTGAATCTCATCAAAGGTCTGATATCTCTTCCTTTTCAAAGGTGATTTTAGTTTTGGGAAAAGCCAGAAGTCACAAGGTGCCAAATCTGGGCTGTAGGGGACCTGAGTCACCTGAGTGATTTGATGTTATGCCAAAATACTCTGCAAGAGATGTGATGCATAAGTGAACGTATTGTCATGATAAAGCTGCCAATCACCAGTTGTTTATAGCTGCAGCTTCTGAATCATCCAAATAGTTTCCATGAAGGAATGTGCAAGCTTAACATGAAATTTGATGCAGATTCATTGCTCTGTGCTCTCAATCATTTTGAATGTGATAGCCACACAGTACACATGCTCACTCAACTGTGTCTACCACTTCCACTGACTAGTACTGTGAAGTTGTCATTGTTTGGGCATGTGCATCTCAGTCCACTCTCCTTGGCTGTCAGGTTACGTCAAAGTCATACAAAGTATTCTTGTTATATTAACAATGGCTGGACTTTTTCCAGACAGACTTCGTATATTTGAAGAAACCTAAAACACTAGTTTGAAAGAATGTATGTGTCCCTATGCTCATTGCAACATTATTTACAATAGCCAAAATATGGAAGCAACCCAAGTGCCCGTCAATAGACAAGTGGATTAAAAAAGCAGTGGTACCTATATTAAAATGGAATATTACTTGGGCATAAAAAAAGAATGGAAATCTTAACACTTGTGACAGCATGAATGGACCTAGAGGTTATTATGCTAAGTGAATTAAACCAGACAGAAAAGACAAATACCATATGGTTTCACTTACAAGTGAAATCTAAAGAACAAAATAAAAAAACAAAATAGGAGTAGACTCATAAATACAGAGAACAGACTGATGAATGCCAGATGAAGGGTGGATTTGGGAACCAGGTGAAAAAGATGATGGGATTAAGAAGTAATGGTAGTACAAAGTAGTCACAGAGATATAAAGTACAGGGACTATAACCAACAATACTGCAATAATTATGTATGGTATCAGGTGGGTACTTGAAATATCTACAGAGGGAAGGGGGCACTTTGTAGAATACATCATTGTCTAACCACTATGCCATATACCTGAAACTAACACACAAAAATGTTGAATATAAACTGTAATTGAAAAATAAAATTTTAAAAACAAATGTGTTTTGATTATTGGACTAATACAGTGCCTGACAAACAGTTGATTTTAGTTACATGAATTAATAAAGTGTGGTGCCCATGGTTGAACTTATGTTTGTAATTGGGCTAAAACAAAAAGAGCAGATCGGCAAGAATAAAATGCCTCTTTTCACCTTTTTCCAACTGTGTTGGGAAAAGTTCTTTAGTCTTGTAGATAAAATTGGTCAATTCCAAACCGGTGACAGCATTTTCTTTGGAATTTGCTAGAAATATTGTGGATATTTTCTACCATAGGAAGTTCTGGGACTTTCCCGGAAGGAAGGGCTGTTAGTATCCAGTTTAGCCCACAATTTGACTTCCATTGTCTTATGAAAGAAACCACCTTTCATGTCTCTAGGAGATGGTGAAGGAATCACAGATACCTCTGTCCTTGTCATCTACTTCTCCTATCCTCTTCCCACTTCATATATCCACCATTTCTAATTTGACATTGCTACCCACTAGAAAATCAAAATAGAGTTGTGAGAAAGATACCTACTGCATTTGGGATGGCATTCCCAATAACTCCTTCCAGGAATCATTAGTTAACATATGTGTAAATGCAGCAAGCACCCAAGCACCTGAGTATTCTATACGTGCATACTTCCAGGAGAGACATAGTACAATGAAAGAAGGGTCAGTAAAGTAATCAAAAGCAATTTGGAGTGGCTGGGAAGTATTTATCAAGATCTGACTAAGTTCTGGCATTTTTTTTAATGCTACAGGAAGACCAAAAATACAGGGAAGCAAAGTATTCTGTCACAAATTTGCCTTCAAGAATTCCACAATCCAGTTAGATCAAAATATCCATATAACAAAATAGGAAAAACTTTATAAAGGGCAAAAGTTTATGGTAGGCAGGATAAAGATGTCCACATCCTAATTCCAGGAACTGTGAATATGTTAGGTTACATGCCAGAAGAAAATTAAAGTTGTGGATATAATTAAAATTGCTAATCTGTTGACCTTAAAATAGAGAGATTATTCTACAGTTTCTGATTGGGTCCAACGTAATCACAGTGAACTTCAAAGTGGAAGAGGGAGGCAGCATAGTGTCAGAGAAAGACATGTGATGGCAGTAGGGTCACAGAGATGCTATGTTGCTGTCTTTGAAAATGAAGGAAAGGGGACATGAGCCAAGGAATGCATGCAACCTTAAGAAGCTAGAAAAAGCAAGGAAACAAATTCTCCCCTAGACCTTCCAGAAGGAACAAAGCCCTACCAACATGTAGATTTTAGTCCAATGAGACCCTGTTGGACTTCTAGCCTGCAAAATGGAAAGGTTATATATTTGTGTTGTTTCAAGCCACTAAGTTTGTGGTAGTTTATTACACCAGCATAGAAAACTAATACAACATGTAATCAAATCTAAATTAGTATTATCAGAAAATAAATCAAGAATAAAAGAGAAAGCAATGCTGACTAAAGTTATTAGGAAAAATGACTTTGAGTGAGTGAGAGTTTAGTCTTTTCATAATTTGTGAGATGAATGTAGAAAGATAAAAGCTGAGAAAGGATATTTGTCAGATCTATAAAATCATAAAGGAAGCATGAATTTGTTTACCAAATTCTAGAGTACCACAACCAGGAAATATGTCCCCGAAACTTGAAAGGGGTAGCTTAAGATGGACAGGTAGATTAGATACATGGATGATAGGTCGTTGATGATAGATAGATGATAGATAGATAGATAGATAGATAGATAGATAGATAGATAGATAGATAGATAGATAGATAATAGATAGAAGGATAGGAAAAGGGAGAAAAGTGGAGAGAGAGAAGAAAAAGAGAAAGAAAGAGAGAAAAGAAGGAAGGAGGGAAGGAAGGGAAGAAGGGAGGGAGGGAGCTCCCTGTATCCTTAGAGAGAGCAGAAACTGAAAATATAAAAAGCTTTAAAAATTTTAGATACATTCAGTGATGCCAGATCCAAAGTAAGCTCAGGGAAAACAAGATGTTTGGGGTGAAAGTGGAGCCTTCATCGTATAGATAACTTGCTTTCCCCCAGACTGAATTACTATAAATTACTACAGCCTGTCAGAGATGGACCAGCGGCTTAGAGCTGACACACTACAGCAATTTCCATTTTTATCCCTGGTTTGGGGATTCCTGGAAATATAACAAAGCTGGCTTAAGTGTTCCTTTCTATCCACACTGTAATGAGTCTGTTTTTCTGGTCCAGAAACAGCAAACAAGAAAGGTCTCATGTCCTCTTTTAAGGATGGAATTGAAATCTGAAGTCTTGAATAGCTCATGGCATTTTTCCTAACATGGGGGCATTAGTCACACAGCTGTTCTCTCACTTCGCAGATACGTCATGATTCACCTACAGAAATCCGCCCCCACTCAGACTATATTCTATACTTCCTACCGGCATGCCTTCCTCTGAGCTACTAAAGAGTACTCTTAATCCTTGGGGGGCTATAAGACCATGGTGAGTGAAGTGACATGTGTAAAATCTGCCAAAAGAAAGAATTCCTACCCTGAGCAACAGCATGGATGGAACTGGAGAGCATTACGATAAGTGAAATAAGCCAGGTGGTGAAAGACAAATACCATATGATCTCACCTATAAGTGGAACCTAATCAACAAAACAAACAAAATAGAACCAGAGACAAGGAAATAAAGGACAAACTGACAGTGACTAGAGGGGAGTAGCGTGGGGATACTGGGGAAAGAAGGAGAAGGGTCAAGTCAAGGAACATGTATAAAGGACCCATGAACAAAGACAATGGTGGGGGGGAGGGTTGAATGTGGAAAGGCGGGGATGGGCAAGGGAGAGTAATGGGGAGATGGGGACAGCTATAATTGAACAACAATTTAAAAAAATTTTTTTTTAAATCTGCCAAGTCTCACTGGTTCTTGTGTTCTCCAGAACCATGACCCACATTTGCGTGGATGGAGTATATGGAATCAGTCTGGACCTGTTGCAGGAGGAAATCAATGTGGACCTGTTGCAGGAGGGAATTAACTTGCTAGCCCTTGAGGTGGACACTGGGGTTTTGAGGAAGGAAGACTTGGTGAAGTTGCCATGGCAACTGCTCTCAGAGTTATAGAATGAGACCCAAAGGCCAAACGCTGAGCATCCCTCACCCTTTTAGTCTCCTTGGCTGATGTGTGATCATCTGCTAAAAGTGAGTCCGTGGAGGTCTTTAAACCAGTAAGATTTGGGAACTGAATATGGTGGACATCTTCTGATCTGAAGTCTGACAAGACTCAAAAAAAGAGAACTTAAGCTACCTAATCCACTTGCTCTTCTGTATAAATTGTCACAGTGACTACAAAGTCAATCGTAATTCACTTCATACCCAGGTGTGCACCCGTCACACTTCCTTTAGAGGATGATGAACTTAGAAATGTTTTAGGTTGCCAGGAATTGTTCAAAAGCAGATAAGAAATATAACCAACACACAGGGTGTTGAAATAGAACCATTTGACTATCACATGGCCAACATATAAGGCAATTAATTGTGCCTCTTTTCACTTAAAGACTTACTGGACATTTATAAATTTGGAGGGAGTGGGCAGAGGGCTTCTCTGACCAACAGGATGGGCTGTCACTCTGTAAGGAGGTAGACTTTATCAGCACTAAAGGAAAATCTTGGAGCTAATTCAGGAGGCATTTAAATGGCCTGTTTTTACCAATTGAAGGCCAAAAGGGCAATAGGAAACAAACAGCCATAAAATGAATTTTCTGCTACTGGAATAGAAGAGTTCCCTGGAAATTAACATCCCTACCCTGCTGCTCCATTGATAGGGATTTCCAGTGATATTCAAAGAACTTTGCTTTTTTATCGCTGTCATACCTCTTGCTCTTTCCAATGTTTATTTCTATTATCATCTACCAATATATGGGGCAATTTTGTGCATAAGGCCTTTCCTAAAGCTTGGCTCAGTCCTATTAACCTTTATGCAGTAATTTATAGTTAAGATCTAAATGGCGCTGGTGCATGTAAATAGTGTCTGTAGGCTCTGCCATCATGAGGAAAGTACTGTGCTTAAGTGGCTCCAACACATTTGCTTAGAACATTATGGAAGGAACCACTGAGATCTCAGTAGGAGATTCTTTAGTGAAATTCTACATAAGGTTAACATTGCTTTGTAACAGACTTGCTGTTGTGTTGAGTCTAGAATTTTTCAGAGACATGTGCAGAATCCAAGGCTTCGTCTTTATTTTATTTTTTAAACTTAAAAAATGCTTAAATATATTTATTAATTTTAGACAAGAAGGATGAGAAAGAGAAACATCGATTGGTTGCCTCCCACATGCACCGTGAAATCAAATCCCCAATCTTTTAGTGTCCAGGACAGCGCTCCAACCAACTGAGCTTTCTTTAATATCAGTCCCTGAGCTGCTCAACTAAAAAGAAAAAAATTCAGAAGCCAGAAATCTTAGGGAGCTTCAAATTCCCTTGTGATTTCTCATCAAGAATAAGTGAATTTGAGAAATCTCTCTACATCTCAGGAATGAATGCAAATAAAGTAGAGACATACTTTGCCAAGTTGACACCATTAAACAAATTTCTCAAATTCTTCTAGGTCCTTCCTTTCACCTTTTTGCATCTAAAATCATTCTTTCACCCTAGCTGGTATGGCTCAGTGGATTGAGTGCCAGCCTGCAAACTGAAAGCTTGCTGGTTCGATTCCCATCACAGAGAATGAGAGGCAACTGATTGACGTTTCTCTCACACATCAATGTTTCTCTCCCTCTCTTTATCCCTCCTCCTCTCTCTAAAAATAAATAAAAATCTTTTTAAAAATTTAAATAAAATAAAATGAAAGTAGCCTATCACGGACCATTCTCCAAATTGCCCAACCAGACTCATAGGAAGTGCTAAAAAGGAAGTCCACTCATAGGAAGTTCAGCTAGCCCAGTCAATCCACTATTCAAAGCCCCACAGAAACATGAGTGGTTTCATATCCACTTCCATCCACCCATCACTCCATCCATCCATCCACTCAATGTTCTGTTGGTCGCCCATGTTTATGAGGCTTTCTGCTAGATTCTGGGACAAACAAGTATGGGCGAAATGAATGTGGCTCTTGCTCATGGAGATTAAAATATCAGGGGGGAAAAGACACATTCATCACAAATAATAATTTCATTGCAATTGGGTAAGTGGTCTAGAGGAAAAGTATGGTGGAGTGAGATAATTTAACAAAGGTTTCTGACTTCGCCTGGGCATGAAGGTAGGGGAGGCCAAAGAAAGTCTCTCTGAGGAAGTAACATTTGTGCTGATTCTTAAGGGATGAGTAGGAATTCATCAGACAAATGGTATGTGTGGGAGGGTCAGGTGTTAGAGAATCTGGGCAGCAAGATAAACAAGTGAAGGCCCAGGGCACAGAGACTGGGGCAAGCAGGTCAGTGTGGCTGGAGCATGGCCAGGACAGGGGAGGGGAACAGAAGATCAGGCCAGATTCTACCCTGGAAAGGGTGTAGGAAGAAGTATTTGGGTCATCTTAGCTTGCCCCCAGAGCCATCAAAATTCTGACCCCAAGGCCTTCATGGGGTTCTCAAACTGGGTATGCCTAAACCCATCAGACCTGCATCCCCAGGGCCAAGCTAAGTGATACTTGGCCAAAGCTACAAGTCATGAACAGTCACTCAAGAGCATAAACACCAAAGGCGGTGTGTGGACCTGGTTTGCATCCTGACTTGACTAAATCAACTGTAAATAGATATTTGGGGGACATTGAGGAAATGCAGTGCTTTAGATGATATACAGAAATTATTGTTAATTTGTAAGTACAAAATATGGTATTGTGGTTGAGGGAAAAAATGTCCTCATTTTTGCAGTATTTAGGAGTGAAATGTCATAATGTCTATGATTTAAATTACTTCAGTAAATTTTGAGGTGGTATTTATGGCAAAATATTAGTAATTGTTCTGTTAGGTGATACATATATATGGGAGTTAATTACATTGTTCTCTTCACCTTATTTTGTTTGAAAATGTTCATAATTAAAAGTTAAAAACATGAAAAGAAAAAAAATACTATTAGTCATCAAGCTGGCTTGGTGGTATTTATCCTAAAAAAAAAGTAAGCCTGGAACCAACCGTCTCACCAAAGGCAAAGGGCATGAATAGAACATGCATTTTCCTTTTAAATTTCTTTTTCATAGTTCTCGTTTATTGGTCTGTGAAAATTCAGTTCCTACTAATAAAGCTCATTCAACCACCTAATTGAGCACCTACTATGCACCAGTGATGACCCCCTTGACATGAGCAATGTGCTTGATCTAGAAATTTTCTGTCCATTGCAGAGCATTCAAAAGGTGATTTGGTTCCAACCCTTTGTATTGATTCTCCATAATAGTAATTTCATCAATTTTATTTGGGCATTTCCATGTTTTAGGGAACTACATCTCAGGAAAGGACATTTGATTTGTACTCTTTGGTGATCTTGATGTCAGCTAATTCTTTATTCCAAGCCTGATGAACAATGTGCTCACAGTGGATGAGGTTTGGATGAGGTGGAACAGTAACCCAGCATGAAATGCCCATGAAGTGCCAAAGATGAGGTCACTGAACCACAGTTGCATTCAGGGCAGCCTGAGAGCACCAGGGCCTACAAGTCATAGGAATGGGTTGTCAGATAAAATACAGGATGCCTGGTTCAACCTGAATTTCAGATAAGCAAAGAACTTTCTTTTTGGTATAAGTATGCCCCATGCAATATTTAAGATACACTTATAATTTAAAAAATCATTGTTTATGTGAAATTCAAATTTAGCTGGGCATTCTATATTTTTTCCTTATTTCTGTTTCTTTCTCTTTTGTGTTCTAATCTAGCAAACCAACACAAGAATGAATGAATGAATGAATGTGCACAGGAATGAATGAATTGTGGGGAAAAGTCAAATCGCAGGAATTTCTAAAATGTCTGGCCCATGAGCTGGGACACTGGACTAAGAAATTCAGATGAGACCCTTTAGGCCAGGGAAGAATAAGCAAAGATCTGGGACAAAAGAAGTGAAAACAGGAGATTATCTGTGGACAGTCTTTTTTAAAAATATGTATTTTTTTATTTTTTCTTAATCCTCATCTAAGGATATGTTTTAATTGATTTTAGACAGAGGAAGGGAGAGCTGGAAAGAGAGAGAGAAACATCAGTGTGAGAGAGGAACATCGGTCAGTTGCCTCCCTTACAAGTTTCAATCAGGCATCAAACCTACAACCTAGGTATGTGCCCTGACTGGGGATCAGACCCACAATCTGTTGGTATGTGGGAAGACGCTCCAACCAACTGAGCCACACCAGCCAGATTGGGACAGTCTTTCAAGGAAGAGCTTTCCTCCATCACTTCCTGCTTGAGTTACTGGCTTCTTAAGCATTAATCAGGACCTACAAGGTCCTGGGAAGATAGACAAAGATGAATAAGACATCTCCACTGCCTCAAAGAGTAACAGCCTAGTAGCAGAGAACTAGACTCCAAAGTTGCATTCTGCAGCCAGACCAATGGGCTTGAACTCTAGCTCTGACACTTATTAGATGTGATTTTGTAACAGTTACTTAGTTTTCTGTGCCTAGTAGGGATAGTAAATGGGGTTATTTTATAGGATTGTCATAATTATTAAATGAATTGACAAACAAAAAAGTTATCTGACTAATGCCTAGCACCTATTAAGTACATATACAAGGTCTATTCAGAAAACGTTCAGCCATTGTTAATATAACAAGAATGGTTTGTGTGACATCAATGTAAACTGACAGCTGAAAAGAGTAGACTGAAATGCACATGTGTGAACAGTGAATTCACTGTACTAGTCAGTGGGGTAGTAGACACTGTTGAGTGAGCATGTGTACTGTGTGGCAATTGCATTCAAAATGACTGAGTGAGTAGAGCAACGAATCCATATCAGATTTCACATTAAACTTGAACATTCCTCTGTGGAAACTATTGGTATGATTCAGGAAGCTGCAGCTATGGGCAACTGGTGATTGGCAGCTTCATCACAACAACATTCCCACTCATGCATCACATCTCATGCAGTTTTTTGGCAAAACATCAAATCACCCAGGTGACCCGGCCCTCCTACAACCTAAATTTGACACCCTGAAACTTCTGACTTTTCCTAAAACTAAAATCACCTTTGAAAGGGAAGAGATTTCAGGCCATCAGTGAGATTCAGGAAAATGCAACAAGGCAGCTGATGGCAATTGGGAGAACTGTGTGAGGTCCCCGGGTGCCTACTTTGAAGGAGATTGAGAAGTCATTGTCCTGTGTACAATGTTTCTTGTACCTTGTATCTTCTTCAATAATGTCTCTATTTTTCATATTACATGGCTGGATGCCTTCTGGATTGACTGTATATGTATATGATGTATATGTATATGTATATGTATATGTATATGTATATGTATATGTATATGTATATGTATATGTATAAGCAACCCACAAAATATAAACGAAAAGGTTTTCTAGAAAAGAATTTTGATATAATTCCATTAAGAAGAATACATTCCAGAATACTGGGAATAATAGGATCAAAGAAGCAGAGAATACAGCATTAAGTGGAATAACAAGTAATTCACTGTGGTTAGAACTTTTGGGTCTGTTAAAAGAAGTGCTAAGAAGCAAAACCAGGAAGGAGAGATGAGTCCCCCTTTTACAAAAGGCTTTGAGTATAGGCTAATGCATGGCGGCTCTGCCCTGCAGGCAGTGGAGGACCACTGAAAGTGTTTGAGCAAGGGAGAAGCTGAATGTTGGTGAAGGATTAATTATGTCACCATGTATATGACAGAGGAGCCCAGAGGATGTAGACTTATTGCAGAAAACAATCATTGTGTTCATAGCGAGTATCAGACATTGTGAGCAAAAAGGTCCCTGCCGTTGTGCAGGCTATGGTCTAGTGGAAGAATGAGATATTAAACAAAATAGCTACACAAACATGAAGAAAAAGTATAGAGTGTTCTGAGAGCTCATAGAAACCTAAAGTAGACAGAGGGTGAGATGTCTGATTGGAAGAGGTGGCACCTACTGAGATGTAAGGGTGCACAGGAGTGAGCCTGATGGGTCCCAGAGAGGAGTCTGCCAAGTAGAGGAGCAGGACAAGCATGGGCTCTGTGGCAGGAGGGAAAATGACCCTGGAGACCTTCTAAAAAAGGTCAGTGGAGGCAGAGCAGAGCGGGTGGGGGACTGTGGCTTGACATAAGGGAGCGTGAGGCAGGATTAAGTCACCCACCACCTTGGGCGCAACTTGTTGAGTCAGGAGCCAACACCTGGCCAAACAATACACTCCTTTAGGCTCCTCAGCCCACTATGAGGTGACCTGGCATGACGCCAGATATTGAGTACCTGAACCAATCAGAGCTTCTCTTGGGGAGTTTGAATGTGGAACAGAGAGGGAGAGAATGACCCCCAAAAGAGAGAAAAGCTGATAACCTAAATAGAATACACTCAAGTGACAGCACAGAAACAGAGATGTGAGCCACATAGGCCATATTAAATATTTTGACCTTTATCTTAAGAACAAATCTGGTGAAGAGCGATGGGAGCCTGACCTAGGACCGTGGAAGTAGAAATAAAAAAAGACACCCTGGCTGGGTGGCTGAGTGAGTTGGAGTGCTGTCCCACATATCAAAAGGTTGTGGATTTGATTCCCTGTCAAGGTGCATGTGGAAGGCAACTGATCAATGTTTCTCTCTCACATTGATGTTTCTCTCTCTCTCTCAAATCAGTGAACATATCCTCTGGTTAGGATTAAAAAAATAAAGAAGGGGTAATGGTTTTAAAAATATGACCACAAATTCTGACACTTCTTTCTAAATTTCCTTCCTGTTAAGTGTGGGCTGTACTTAGTGACTTACTTTTAATAATAGAATATTGCAAAACCATTGCTGTGTGACTTCCCAGACTGGATTATAAAAAGGCTGCAACTTTCACATTAAGTCTCCTCCTCGCCTATTTCCCTCCCACCCTGCCTCCCTCTCTATCTCTCCACCTCTGGGAAGAAGCAAGCTGTCATGCTATACACAACCTATGAAGTGACCTACTTTGTGAGAAACTGAAGCCCCCAGCCAACAGCCAACACAGAAGAGAGACCTGCTAACAATCACAGGAGTGATCTTAGAAGTCAATTCTTCAGCTTTAATCAAGCATCGAGATGACTGCAGTTCTAGCAATGGCTTGTCTACAATCTCACGAGAGTCCAGCTAAATTAAGCCACTCCTAATCCTCAGAAACGGTGTGAAATAATAAATATGTTGTTTTAAGATGCTAAATTTTGGTATAATTTGTGGTGCATCATAGGAAATAAACATACAGGGGAACAGATGATATTAGTGTTACCATATTGTTCGGTCCATAAGACGCACCTAGGTTTTAGAGGAGAAAAATAGGAAAAAAATTTTTGAAGCAAAAAATGTGGTAAAATATTTAATAACATAAATAACATTTAGACTATAATTCAGCTACATTTGGACTATAAGACACACCCCCATTTTCCTCCCAAATTTGGAGGGGAAAGTGTGTCTTATAGTCTGAAAAATATGGTACATAGGTAGAATTACTAGGACTTTGAAATGATAGCTATTGGGCACAGGGGAGAAAAAAAAGAAGTAAATAGCATTCTGACCTTTGTGCCTGGCTTACTGAAGTTCCATTTTAGAGAAGGGAATGGAACGTAGGAGGAAGAACTTTGGTTGGGAAAGAAAATGATTTCCATTTCAAACTCATTAAATTTGAGATGCTGGTGAGACTTTCAGGTACAAGTATCCCACACAGATTTGGAAGTGCATGAAGGTGTTAGAGTGGTGGTTGAGGAGAACCATGGCAATGGAGGGCATTTCCACCAAGAGCAAGGAGAAAAAATAAAGACAAGTAAGAGACAAACCACCAAAACAGATACAGTTACAGAACCAAAAAAGGAAAAGGAGAAGTCTCTAAAGACAGATTTGATAAGGAGAAGACTTTCACTAGTGCTAAAACCCATTGAGAAGGATCTCTGTCTCTGGAAAGTTCTAATTCACATTATAAATCCGTACATTAGATTACCAAAATCCCAGCTGGTGTCAGTCAACAGTGGCTGTACAGAGGAATTCAAATTTTGAGATCTACCTTGAAATAAGGTGACCCTAGCAAAGTATTTGCCACCAAGTCAAGTTCTCCTCAGATGTCTATATGTTTTTCTATAATTTCCGTCTCAAACTTCAACAGAAAGATGTTCATGATTTTCTCTAAACAACCTGCACATTTCACAAATGGGGATTTTTCAAGTTACAAAATAGGGAAGCCTACTCATTTACCTCAGGGTAAGAGTTTCCATCTTATGGATACATGGGAGGATTGAGGAAGCAAAGTAAACAGTTTCCAGAGCTACATGCTGAGTCTCACAGAGAACTAAAACATTGATTGCAATGAAAGAGCATTTTCTCCAGCAGCCTGCCATGCCTGAAGTATCTCCTGCATTCTGTTCCTTTCTCTACGTGCTGCTTCTTATTCATCTACTGTCTGAGGTTTCTTTATGCCTTTTTTTCATAGCTTTCATTTACTAAAGTCTATTGCCTCATAGTTTCCGCTTACTGCCTTCTCTTTCCACATCTCTAGTTTTCTGCATTGACACTGGACTACCTTGTTTGTTATCCCTTTTTTCCTCTTTTTTCCTTCAGAGTCTTCTCATCCTTTGTCTCAAATTCAAACTTCCTGAGAGAAACTTTGATTGGTTCAGACTGTACAATCCAGGCCACCTCACAGGAAGCCAGAGAGCCTAAAGTCTTTGGTCAGGTGTTGGTTCCTGACTCAACCATTTGTGGCAAGGTGGTGGGCAGGTGGGCAGGTGGGCACTAAGCCTAGAGAACTCCCTGAGGTCTCTTTTCCCCAAAAGGAAGCAGTGGGCCTGAAAGCTACTTTGAGACTTAATGACCTTTTGAGTACAAATCCCTCAATGACTTAATGGTTAAAATGGTTAAAAACTTCCTTTTTCAAGTATGGATTTGTTCCAAACAGGTTTTTATCTTTAATATTAGTTCAATTTAGCAGCAACTACCTGTGGTGTTAAACCTCCAAGCAGCACACGCTGGCTGCTTACAGGTGAAAAACCCAAGGTGGAGATAAAAAACAACAACAAACAAACAAACAAAAAACAAGCAAGGGCGCTTTTGATAAACTATAAAGCCCGAATTATTTCAATAAACTCTGCCTAACTCTAGTCATTTAGTTACTGCTCTTCCTTCTTATTCATTCACTCAGCACCACTACTCAGTGGGCATTTTCCTAGTCTGATAAGTTTTTAAAGATAGTTAAGACAGAAACCCTACCCTTAACCGAATGACTTCTAGGAGAGGAGATAGGGGCTGTGTTTTTCTTCTCATCTCTCTTCGGTCCTCTTCGAGTCTTCCTCCCTTCCTCTTTGCGATATTTTAGAAATGGGCTTGTTGATATTCAGCTCCTTCTTTCTCTGTGTTTCTTTACTACACTTGTCAAGGATTCATAGAAACCCTAAGTTACTCTGGGTCTATGAACAGGTAAAAATAAAATGGGCTGGAAGAAATAGGATTGGGAGAGAGAGTGTGTTTTAGATCTATATGCCTTTATAGTGTTCAAATTTTTATAAGCTTTTAGCTAGAAATTACTTTTTATAATAGAAAAATAAATAAGTAAAAAAAAGTTTTATATGTAAAGAAGGAAAAGAAGTGAGAAGGGATGGGCAACTGTGAACAAATGGAGTTGGTAAAATTTTCCATGACTCTGCTGGCAAGATTATTTTGTTTTCATTAAAAAGAAAAAAAAATCTCAAAGGAAGTATTGTGGAGTGAAAGAAGAACATATTTTAATCTGCAAGTAACTAGAAAAAAATTTCTTTTGTCCTTTAGATTTGATTGATTCGTGTAGATTGCTTTCTTAGTCTTAAAAATTCAAGTGACTGTATTCCTGCTTTACTATAGAAAATCAATTGACATCATAAAATAAGCAAGCATTGGGAAGATGAGGTAGGCAATGGAAAGTCTGGTGGTGAGGGGCCAGCAGGGAATGGTTTTTTTGACGTGTGAGCTTCCTGTAATGTGGAATGTGTACGTGTGAAATCACCAGTCACTATGTTTGCAATAACCTAGTAACGTGATTGTTCCTCCACCCGTCCTCTTTCCCCACACTGAGTTCCAGTTTCACATGGACTACTTACTGTGAAACTTCACAAAGAAAGAAGGAAGTAAACCTACCAAAGAGGTAGTAACGTGTTTCAAACACCAAATTCTTAACCAGATGAACGTTTCTTTTATCACATTTGTTTGCAATGCTACATGGTTCAGAGTAGATAGTCTAAGCTTGTATTTAATGGTCTCACCATGCCCAGGACTTTCAAACATATTAATAATTATTTAAAATTTCATGGGGGCAGAGTTTGCAGACAAAATTATCCTAGCCAGAGTCAGCTTCTTCTGCCTCAAGATTGCACCTGCTCCTCCATCTGAACTAAAAAGGAAGTAAAAAAGTGATATTTAAGTGGCCACATCATTTTGTCTGATGCCAACAAAGAGATGAGAGCTCCTGTTTCTACACTTGTTCATGCTAAAGGGTCTCCAAGTGTGTGCCGCTTTGGCGAATGAATTAATTCTCTGCTCCCTAAAAGCAAATAGCTCTGCAGGGGAGAGGCGGCAGCTGGCCAGTGGGGCCCAGTAATCCCCACAGCACAGCAGGAGCTAGCAGGAGATTACCGTGTTTGAGGAAACTGATAGGATCTAGAGAGAAATCAAAGCTTAATACCTTGTCTGTCATCCCTCTTAAAATTAAGGAACAGCAAAAGTAGGCAAATTGCTGCTTGAGGAGTAACTAAGGAGGAAAGGAAATCTGGGCCTACCACGCTGTTCTAAGGCAGCCCTTGCATCTGAAGCTGGGCTTGAAACTGGGCAGATAGAACGACTCTGCAGCTCTGCAGAACTACTAATTTAGTAATAATTCAGAATAATGCTATCCCCTTAGACAGATTCAAAGTGGTATTTTAGATCACTATTCAATTAGCAGAGCCTGCCAGCTGACAAAACAGAGGTGGTATTTGGCTCCCTATGAGAAGGCAAACCATGAGCATATAAATATTTTAATTAAAGTTTAAAATGGAACTGACTGTGCTTAATATTGAACTTGGAACTACTATCACCTCCTGCTTTAATCTTAGCTCTGACACTGGTAAACATAAGCAGCTAGTGAGAATGCTTGCTTTAAAAAAGTATTTTTGAAAAAAACTGAAGGCTAAGATGAACAATTCTAAAAGCAGTAATGATAGTTACAAATGTTGGTTCTACCACTTATGATTTCAGAAAAATATTATTCATCTCTCCTTTGATTTTATGAGGCAATTTTGAAAAATATCAATCAAAGACCTGCTCTGAATCTCCAAGTGTGAAAACAAGGTATGATAGGAAATCCAGATGGTCAAATCTGCAGCAGAATTGTATTTGTGATTGGAAGAAGGTGGCCTGTGTTTGAAGTTCAACAGATGGGAAATGCCAGCTTCATCACTTAAAGTATTATCCTCACGCCCATACCACAATCTGGGAACATGCGATATGTTGCTTTTTTAAAAGATAGTTCTTTTCTAGATGAGGGTAACATAAAAGACCCATTTTATTACCCTTATGCCCCAATTTGGATTAAGATGTAGCCATTACTATCTCCGTTATTTGATGAGGAGTTACTGCTAGTCATTAAAAAAAATTACAATCATATTAGAAAAATTTTAATTACGTATACATTTTACAATTCTGAAAAGCCAATAAAAATATTTTAATGATGAGTGATTAGGCAACAAAATGTGTGTGCTAACTAATAAACATGAGCATGAATGTGTGTACATTTGAACATATTTACATTTTTAAGTGCCAGGAAAAAATTATACTTTGAAATAATTAAGCACAACTTCTGATCAAGATGGTAGCATAAGTAAACATGGCTTATCTCCTCATACAACCACATCAAATTACAACCAAAATATAGAACAACCATCATTCAAAACCATCAGAAATCTAAAGGAATGGAACTCTGACAACAATGGAATTAAAGAAACTACATCCATACAGACTGAAAGAAGAGGTAGAGATGTGGTACTGGCTGGTCTCATACCCATGTGTGGTGGATAAAAATTTAGGAGGGATATCTCAGAAGCAAGGAGTCCCAGGCCCCCACCCCAGGGCTCCAGTGATAGAAAGATAAGTCCCCTTAATTTCTGGCAATAAAAAACAGCAGGGATTGAGTCAGTAGAAGAAACTTATGGAGTCCCAAGCAGATCCCCTTTAAAAACCCAACCATTTGCAACATAAGTCTTCATCAACTGGGATAATACTATTTATCCGACTCTGAAGATCCCCTGAGATTCCATCCCACCCAACTCACAGGAACATCCAACCTATTAACTGTGATTTTCCTTATGAATGTCTGGTCTGGTATTATGCTTCACAACTTCCTAAATCCTATCAAATAATACTCTGGTTTCTCTTCAGATCGTATAAATCTTTTGCCTTTTACTAAATCCTATCAAATAAGCAACAGCTGGCCTCAGTGAAACGCCAGCCCCTACACCTCTTGCAAATTAGCCCCTGGCTCAGCAAAAGCAGCAACTAACCTAGATTCACAGTTTGGCTTCTCCTGGGAATCTCCAAGTCCAGCACAAGTAGCAGCCATCTCAGTTTGCTTCATAGCTCATGCAGGGTGGCCCCAGACAAAACACAGGTGGGGGATGATGATGGCCTGCACCATCCAGTAAATTCCCAACCTGCACACCCAGTGCACAGCTATAGACAATGGCAGAGTACCACCACCCTGCCCCTGAACATGTGATCCTCCATGGAGGTCAGGGTTGGCAGTCAGTGGTCACAGCCATTCCTTGCAGCTGACTGGCCTGGGTAAATTCCTACCATTGACCTGCCAACAGCAATCAAGGTTCAACTACAATAAGACAGTGTACTCAGCCCACACAAAGGGCGCGTCACAAGTACCCAGCTTGGGTTATAAAAGAGGCTGTGCCACTGAACCCCACAGGACACCTACTACATTAGGCCACACTACCAAGACAGACAGTCATAGCAGTTCTTCCTAATACATAGACACAAACACAGGGAGGCTGCCAAAAGGAGGAGACAAAGAAACATGGCCCAAATGAAAGACCAGATCAAAACTCAAAAAAGACCCAATTAACTAAAACAGAGATAAGCAATGTATCAGATGCAGATTTCAAAATGTTGGTTATGAGGATGATCAAGGAACTTAGTGAGGACCTCAACAGTATAAAAAATATCCACTGAGAAACAAAGGATACACTAATTGAAATAAAGAACAATTTACAGGGAAACGGCGGTAGAGTGGAGAGACTTCTGGCAAAGATGGAGGCATAGGTAGACACGCTGTGCCTCCTCGCACAACCAAAAGTCAGAAAACAACAATTAAAAAAAAAAAACAACCAGAACTGACAGAAAATCGAACTTTATGGAAGTCCAACAACCAAAGAGTTAAAGACACGTTCATCCAGACCGGTAAGCAGGGTGGAGCCAGGCACACCACCAGATGGTGGTTTGTGAAACCAGGCACACAACACTGAAACAGTCCATGAGGACCACAGCTGGCAGACCCAGACCCAGCAGGACCCAGGCCAGTGGAGCGGAGGGTCCCACATTCGCACACAGATAAACCAGGAGAAAAAGTTAAGGAGCGGAGCAGACTGCACAGCCCAGGGCCCCAGCATGGGGAAATAAAACCTCAAACCACCAATTGAAAACACCTGTGGGGGTTGACGGGGCAGCGGGAGGAACTCCCAGCCATACAGGGGAGTTTGTTGAGAGACCCACAGGGTCCTAAAGTCTCCCCATGTGGGAATCAGCACCAAAAAGGCCCAATTTGCTGGTGGGTAGTGAGCAGAGCAAGCACCACTGTGCCCTCTCAGACCCCGTTCCCACAGACAACCTCACAATGCAACGCTGAGGGTTACCCCGCCCTGGTGAACACCTAAGGCTCCACACCCTTATACGTAACAGGCACACTGAGAGAGGGAAAAAAATGGCCCAAATGAAAGAGCAGATCAAAACTCCAGGAAAAATACAAGTAAGGCATGAAGAGATAGCCAATCTATCAGATGCACAGTTCAAAACACCGCTAATCAGGATTCATAGAATTGGTTGAATTTGGTCGCAAATTGGATGAAAAAATGAAGGATACGCTAAAGGGAATGAGGGGAGATGTGCAGGGATCCAACAGTGATGGAAAGGAAACTGGGACTCAAATCAATGATGTGGACCAGAAGGAAAAAAGAAACATTCAACCAGAATAGAATGAAGAAACAAGAATTCAAAAAAAAATGAGGAGAGGTTTAGGAGCCTCCAGGACATCTTTAAACATTCTAACATCCAAATCATAGAAGTACCAGAAAGAGAAGAGGAAGAGCAAGAAATTGAAAACTTATTTGAACAAATAATGAAGGAGAACTTCCCCAAGCTGGTGAAGGAAATAGACTTCCAGGAAGTCCAGGAAGCTCAGAGAGTCCCAAAGAAGTTGGACCCAAAGAGGAACACACCAAGGCACATCATAATTACACTACCCAAGATTAAAAATAAGGAGAGAATCTTAGAAGCAGCAAGAGAAAAGAAGACAATTACCTACAAAGGAGTTCCCATAAGACTGTCAGCTGATTTCTCAAAAGAGACCTTACAGGCAAGAAGGGGCTGGAAAGAAATTTATCAAGTCATGAAAGGCAAGGACCTATATCCAAGAATACTCTATCCAGCAAAACTATCATTTAGAATGGAAGGGCAGATAAAGTGCTTCCCAGATAAGGTCAAGTTCAAGAAGTTCATCATCACCCAGCCTGTATTATATGAAATGTTAAAGGGATTTATATAAGACATAGAGGGTTATCAACAGGGGAGTGGGAGGGGGGAAGAGGGGGAAAAAGTACAGAGAATAAGTAGTATAAATGGTAGGTAGAAAACAGACAGGGGGAGGTTAAGAATGGTATAGGAAACGTAGAAGCCAAAGAACTTATGTATATGACCGATGGACAAGAACTAAAGAGGAGGAAAGTGGCAGGG
>PVJI01012628.1:0-14087 GCA_004026765.1 Micronycteris hirsuta | reverse complement strand
AAATTGGAAATCTAACTAGAAAAAAAATGAAAGAAAACTTTCCCTATTTAGTGAGAAAAACAGACATGCAATTCCAGAAAGCACAGAGTCCCAAATAAGATAAATGCAAAGAGACTCACTCCAAGACACATCATGATTAAAATGCCAAAGGTTAAAGATAAACAGAGTATCTTAAATGCAGCAAGAGAAAGACAGTAAGTTACCCACAGGGGAGTTTCCATAAGACTGTCAGCTGATTTCTTGAAAGAAATTTTGCAGGCTAGAAGGGACTAGCAAGAAATATTCAAAGTCATGAAAAGCAGGGACTTATAGCCAAGATTGCTTTACCCAGTAAAACTATCATTTAGAATCGAAGAGCCGATAAAGAGCTTCCCAGATAAGGAAAAAATAAAGGAGTTCATCATCTCCAAACCATTATTATATGAAACAGTAAAGGGACTTATTTAAGAAAAAGAAGAAGATCAAAACTATGAACAATAAAATGGCAATAAATACATACCTATCCACAACTGAATCTAAAAAACAAACCAAGCAAACATGAAGAACAGAGACAGAATCATGGATAGGAGAGTGTTTTGATGTTTGCCAGATGAGAGGGGAGAGGGGGAGCATGGGTGAAGAAGTTAGGGCACTAAGAAATACAAATAAGTAGTTACAGAATAGCCATGGGAATGTAAAGTACAGTATAGGAAATGGAGTAACCATAGAACTTACACATGACCCATGGACCTAAACAATGGTGTAGGGATTGCCTGAGGGAGTAAGGGGTACTGGGCAGAGGGGAGCAAATGGGGAAAAATAGGGGCAACTATAATAGCACAATCAATAATATATCAATAAAAGAAAAAAGAAAAGAAATGATTGAGCATCTTTATTTGCTTAAGAAATCTCATTGACATTCAAAAAAGAAAGAAAGAAATCTCATTTCATTAGCCGATCAACCATCTCCCCCAATTCTATTGCCTCAGGCAGGTAGAGACATGATTATTCTTTCTGGGCAGAAGCAACAGGGAGAGTCACTTAAGGTCTTGCAGCCAAGGTGAGAGATAGGGAGAGAGAGAGAGAGAACAGGGAACAAGGTAGCAGCAAACATCAAATTTTATTTAAGTATTCTGTCCAGCAGAACATTTGATCTTAGGTGTTCCTTTTGCCTTGGACTTCTGACATATGTTATGTCCCAGTTTCAGTTACTCCTAAAATGGAGAAAAAACTACCCCATCTGTGAAGCAGCTAATTTAAAATAAAACATAAGCTGACTTTCAAAATATTTTGAATTAAAATTCTTTGTAAATGGGTGTTTATAAATCTATGATTGGCTAATGCTCAAAACTGTAATTTTCTTTGATTTAACTAAAGTAATCATTTATCTCAAAATGAAACCACAATTATTTGTTAAGATACTTTCAGACAGTTGATTTCAGAGTATTTGCTAGGAAACAACTAAGGTTAAATCAGCAAACCCAAACACACATTAAACATATACAGTCAGGAGCAGACTTTACTTTTGTAAGGGATTTCAGCTGGATTTCTCTTCTTTCTAAGGAAACATCTGTATCACTTTCATTTTGGTTAAGTGTTTTTTTTAACTTAAATTTAAAAAATGACAGAATTAATGGTCTTATTAGATTTTTATGTTTAATATATAATCTTTATTATATTTTTTCCATTACCATTTAGTCCCCTTATACCCATATCCCTCTAGCAATCACCATACTGTTGTCCATGTCCATGAATCCTTTTTCTTTTTTGCTCATTCCCTTTACTCCCTAACCTCCCCACCCCAGCTGTCATCCTGCTCTCCAAGAGTCCATCTCTGTTTTGCTTGCAGTTCAGTTTGTTCATTAGTTTCCACATCTGAGTGAAATCATATGGTATTTATCTTTCTCTGACTGGCTTATTTCACTTAGCATAATGTTCTCCAGGTCCATCCATACTGTTGCAAAGGGTAAAATTTTCTTCTTTATTTACCTCTGAGCAGGATTCCATCATGTAAATGTCCCATAGTTGTTTTATCCACTAATCTATTGATGGACACTTGGGCTGCTTCCATATCTTGGCGATTGTAGTAACGTTGCAATGAACATAGGGGTGCTTATGTTCTTTTGAATTAGTGTTTTGGGTTCTTTAGATATATTCGCAGAAGTGGGATTATTGAGTCAAAAGGCAGATCCATTTTTAATATTTAGAGGTATCTCCACACTCCTTTCCACAGTGGCTGCACAGTCTGCATTCCCACCAACAGTGTAAAGTGTTCCCCTTTCTCCACATCCTCACAGCACTTGTTGTTTGTTGATTTATTGATGATAGCCATTCTGACAGGTGTGAGATGGTATCTCATTGTGGTTTGAATGTGTATTTCTCTGCTGATTAGGGACGCTGAGCATCTTTTCACATGTCTGTTGGCCATCTGTATGACTCCTTTGAAGAAGTGTCTACTCAGATCCTTTGCCCATTTTTTAATTGGGTTGGTTTGTTTGTTCATTTTTGGTATTGAGTTTTATAAGCACTTTGTAAATTTTTAATATCAAACCCTTATCACATGTATTGGTGAACATGTTTTCCCATTCTCTGGGTTGTCTTTTTATTTTTTTGATGATTTCCTTTGCTGTGCAAGAACTTTTTAGTTTAATGAAGTCCCATCATTTATTTTTTCTGTTGTTTCTCTTGCCTGGGGAAATATATTTCATTAAAAATTTCTACGAGTAATGTCTAAGATTTTGCTGCCTATGTTTTCTTCTCGGATTTATATGGTTTAGGGTCTAAGATTTAAGTCTCTGATCCACTTTGAAATTATTCTTCTGTGTGGTGTAAGAAGGTGGTCTAGTTTAATTTTTCTGCACATATCTGTCCAATTTCCCCAATGCCATTTATTGAATAAACTATCTTTAGCCCATTGTATGTGCTTGTTTCCTCTGTCGAACATTAATTGACAATAACAGTGTGGTTTTATTTCTAGGCTCTCTATTCTGGTCCATTGATCTTTGTATCTGTTTTTTATGGCAGTACCAGACTGTTTTGATTATTGTGGCCTTGTAGTATAGTTTGATATTTGTTAGCATGATACCTCCAACATTGGTCTTCTTTTTCAGGATCATTGTTGCTATGCAGGGCCTTTTGTGGTTCCATATAATTTTTGAAATATTTGTTCTAGTTCTGTGAAATACATCATTGGAATCTTGATAGGAATTGCATTAAATCTATAGATTGTTTTGGATAGCATGGACATTTTAATTATGTTAATTCATCCTATCATGAACATGGTATGTGCTTCCACTTATTTGTATCTTCTTCAATTTCTTTCTTCGATGTCTTATAATTTTCCATATGCAGGTCTTTCACACCCTTGGTTAGGTTTATTTCTAGGTATTTTATTCTTTTTGAAGCAATTGTGAATGGAATTGTTTTCTTAATTTCCCTTTCTGTTAGTTCATTATTGGCATATGAAAATGCAACTGATTTCTGGATATTAATTTTATATCCTGCTACTTTGCTGAATTCATTTATCAGTTCCAGTAGTTGGTGGAATTTGGGGGGTTCTCAATGTACAGTATAATGTTATCTGCAAATAAAGACAGTTTTACTTCTTCCTTTCCAACTTGGATGCCTTTTATGTCTTCTTCCTTTCTGATTGTTGTGGCTAGGACATCCAGTACTATGTTGAATAAAAGTGGTGAAAGCAGACATCCCTATCTTGTTCCCAATCTTAAGGGGAATGCTTGTAGCTTTTGCCCATTGAATATGATGTTTGCAGTGGGTTTGCCTTATATGACCTTTATCATATTTAGGTTTGTTCACTCTATTCCCACTTTGCTAAGCATTTTATCATAAATGGGTGCTGGATTTAGCAAACATTTTTTCTGCATCTATTGATATAATCATGTGGGTTTTATCCTTCATTTTGTTCATTTTGTTGAGGACTTTAGCATCTGTGTTCATTAGTGATATTGGCCTATAATTTTTTTTCTTTGTAGTGTCTTTATTTAGTTTTGGAATTAGGATAATGCTGGCCTTGTAAAATGAGTTTGGGAGCCTTCCCTCCTCTTGAATTTTATGTAATAGTTTGAGAAGGAGAGGTGTTATTTCTTCTTGAAATTTTTGGTAAAATTTGCCTGTGAAGCCATTTGGACCAGGGCTTTTGTTTGTTGGGAGTTTTTGATTGCTGTTTCAAGTTTCTAAGTGTAATCTATCTATTCAGATTCTCTAATTCTTCCTGACTTATTTTTGGAATATTGTATGTTTCTAGGAATTTATCCATTTCGTTCAGGTTGTCCAGTTTTTTGGCATATAATTGTTCATGATATTTTCTTATAATCTGTTGTATTTCTTTGGTGTCAGTTGTTATTTCTCTTCTTTCATTTCTGATTTTATTTATTTTAGTCCTTTCTCTTTTTTGCTTGATGAGTCTGGTTAAAGGTTTGTCAATCTTGCTTATTTTTTCAAAGACCCAACTCTTGGATTCATTGATCTTTTGTATCATTTTTTAGACTCTATTTCATTTATTTCTACTTTGATCTTAATTATTTCCTTCCTCCTACTCACAATGGGCTTTGTTTGTTGTTCATTTTCAAGTTCCTTTAAGTGTGAAGTTAGATTGTTTATTTGAGCTTTTTATTGTTCTTTGAGATAGGCCTGTATTGCTATGAATTTTCCTCTCCAAATTGCTTCCCCAGTTTCCCACAGATTTTGGATTGTTGTGTCCTCATTTTAATTTGTTTCAAGATACTTTTGATTTCTTCTTTGATCTTGTTGTTGTCCCATTCATTGTTTAATAACATGTTATTTAGCTTCCATATCTTTGCATGTTTTTCAGTGTTCTACTTGTGGTTGATTTCTAGTTTAATAGCATTGTGGTCATAGAAGATACTTGATATGATTTCAATCTTCTTAAATTTATTGAGACGTTTTTTGTGTCCTGACACGTGGTCTAACCTAGAAAATGTTCTATGTGCACTTGAAAAGTATATATATTCTGCCGCTTTAGGGTGAAATGCTCTGAATACACCAACTAAATTCCTTTTGATCTAGTGCGTCATTTAAGACTGTGGTCTCCTTGTTGATTTTCTGTCAGGAAGATCTATTCATTGAAGTAAATAATGTGTTAGCCCTGGCTGGTGTAGCTCAGTGGATTGAGCACGGGCTGGGAACCAGCGGGTCCCGGTTTGATTCCCCGTCAGGGCACATGCCTGGGTTGCGGGCCGGGTCCCCAATGAGGGCCATGTAAGAAGCAACCATTCATTGCTGTTTCTCTCTCTCTCTGTCTCCCTCCCTTCCCCTCTCTCTAAAATAAATAAATAAAATCTTTAAAAAAAAATCCATGACTATGACTGTATTTCTGTCAATCTCTCCCTTTATGTCCATCAAGATTTGCTTCACATATTTAGATACTCCTATGTTGGGTGCATAAGTGTTAACAGGGTTAAGTCATCTTGTTGGATTGTTTCCTTTGTCATTATGTAATGTCTTTCTTTGTCTCTTACTGTAACCTGGGTTTTAAATTTTATTTTTGTCAGATATGATTACTGCTACCCCAGATTTTTTCTTTTCCATTTGCATGAAATATCTTTTCCAACCCTTTACTTTTAGTCTGTGTGTATCTTTCCAACTCAGATGGGTCTCTTGGATGTAGCATATTTATGGATCCAGTTTTCTTATCCATTCAGCTACCCTCTGTCTTTTGGTTAGAGCATTTAAGCCATTTACATTTAAGGTGATTATTGATAGGTATGTATGTAGTGCCATTTTATTGTTAGACTGTTTTTCTCTGGTTTTTTTTTTCTTTCTCTTTTTCTTCTTCTTCTTCCTTCTTCTTCCCCTTCCCCTCCTCCTCTCTGCCTCCTCATCCTACTCCTCCTCCTCTTCCTTCTTCTTCTATCTTCTTCAAGCAAGTCCTTCAACATTTGTTGCAGTACTGGTTTGGTGTTAACAAACTCCTTTAGCTTTTTCTTGTTGGGGAAGCTCCTTATTTCTCCTTTGATTTTAAATGATAGTTTTGCTGGGTAAAGTGGCCTTGGTTGTAGGTTCTTGCTTTTCATCACCCTGAATATTTCAAGTCACTGCCTTCTGGCCTGAAATGTTTCCGATGAGCAATTGGATGACAATCTAATTGGTTCTCCCTTATAGGTAACTGTTTGTTTTTGTCTTGTGGCTTCTAGGATTCTCTCCTTATATTTAAGCCTTGTCATTTTAATTATGATGTGTCTTGGTGTAGGCTTCTGTGTGTCCAACTTCTTTGGCACTCTCTGAGTTACCTGGACTTGTGCAACTCTTTCCTTCACTAGATTAGGGAAGTTTTGGGTTATTGTTTCCTCCAATAGGTTCCCAATCCCTTGCTCACTCTCTCCTCCTTCTTTCCTCCTTCCATGGTGCAGACGTTGTTACACTTCATGTTGTCCAAGATGTTTCTTAAGCTCTCTTCATTTTTTTATACTCTTATTTCTTTTTCATGCTCTGCCTGATTGTTTTTTCCTACCTTGTCCTCCAAAACACTGATTGGATTCTCTGCTTCATCTAATCTACTGTTTATTCCTTCCAGTGTATTATTCATCTCAGATATTGCATTCTTCTGACTGATCCTCTTTTACAGTTTCTATGTCTTTGTTCATGTTGCTGAGTATCCTTATAATCATTACTCTAAACTCTTTATCTGATAAATTGCTTACTTTCATTTCATCTAGTTCATCTGGAAAATTCTTTTGTTCTTTCATTTGGGGTTTGTTTCTTTATCTTCCCATTTTAGCTGCTTCTTTGTATTTTCTGCCTTACATATTAAACTAATGAGTCATTAATCTGATCAATTGTTAATCTAATTGATCTAAAATCTGCAGTCACGCTTTAGCACCACAGGGTGAGGCAGAGTAATTCCTGTGGGCAGGGCTCTTTCTTCTCCTCAGGCTGATGCCATTCAAAGAGGTGTGCTATCCCTGGGAGGACTGCTCCTACACTATGGCATGTAGAAAGTGGTGTCTGTTCCTTCAGTTCTCTCCCCAAAGCCACCAATCCCAGGCTCTCCTCAAGTGTCTCTACACCACTCTGCCCTGCCTTTGCCAGAAACTAGGGTAAGTGGCTGCAAACGAAATTTTGTGCATTGGCCCTTTAAGAGGCTCTCTGAGTCTCCAACTATTTCTCCCAGACAGGCAGAAACTCTGCTGCTTTTCACAGCTAGACGTTATCTGAGTTCCTTTCTGGCTCTGGTGCTGTACACTTGGGAGCCCAGTTTGAGGTTCAGACTCCAGACTTCTCAGGAGAAACCCCCTAGCCCCTGAAATATCCCTCTGGCACTTCAGCTGCTACCTGTGGGAGCCCAGCCAGCACTCACACATCTCCTCCACACTCCCTACCACTCATATTGTGTTGCAGTTTTTTCTTCTGTCTGTCTTTGTAAGGCTTCTCTCCAACTAGTGTTCAGTTGGTTACTCAAGATGATTTCTCTACAATTTAGTTGTAATTCCAGATTGGTCCTGGGAGGAGGTTAGTGTAGCTTTCACTTACTCCTCTGCTATCTTGGATCAGATTTTTTTAAATCTTACAAATTAACAAGAAGATAAAGAACACATAAGAAAAATGGTCATAAAAGTATAAATAAATAATTTTAAAGTGGCCAATAATCATTTGAAATAATTTCTAACTTCATTAAGAATTTAAAAAATCAAATGGTTTCCTCTGCTCCATATCTTCATCAATACTTGTTTATTGATTTACTGATGATAGCATTCTGACAGGTGTGAGGTGATATCTCATTGTGGTTTTAATTTACATCTCTGTGATGATTAGTGATGAGCATCTTTTCATATGGCCGTTGGCCATCTGTATGTCCTCTTTGGAGAAGTGTCTATTCAGGTCCTCTGCCCAAATTTCAATTAGATTGTTTGCTTTCTTGGTGTTTAATTGTATGAGTTATTTATATAATTTTGATATTAACCCCTTATGGTTGTTTCATTAGCGAATATCTTCTTCAGTCAGTAGGTTGTCTTTTTGTTTTGTTGATGACTTGCTTTGCTATGCAAAAATTTTTAGTTTGATATAGTTTCAGTTGTTTATTTTCTCTTTTGTTCCCCTTGCCTTTGTAATCATATCCAAAATGTAATATTACTAGGAGCAATGTAAAAGAGTTTATTGCCTATGTTTTCTTCTAGTTTTATGGGTTTTAGTATTGCATTTAAGTCTTTAGTGTATTTTTAGTTCATTCTTGTATATGTATACGAAACTACTCGTCTTTTTTTTTTGCATGTATCTGTCCAATTTTCACACCACCATTTATTGAAGAGACTGTCTTTACCCCATTGTATATTCTTGCCTCCTTTGACATAGCCTAATTAACCATATACATGTGGGTGTATTTGGGGGCTCTCTATTCTATTCCATTGATCTTTGTGTCTGTCTTTACACCTGTATCATGCTGTTATAATTAATATGCCTTATAGTACACTTTGATATTAGATAGTATGACAACTCCAGTTTTGTTCTTTTATTATTTCTTTAGCTACTCATGGTCTTTGGGGTTCTCTATAAATTTTTGGATTATTTATTCTAGTTCTGTGAAAAAAATGTCATTGGCATTTCAATTGGGATGCATTGAATCTATAGATTGCTTTGGGAATAATGGACATTTTAAGGATGTTAATTCCTCCTATTCATGAGCATAGTGTATACTTCACTTATTTGTATCTTTAATTTATTTCTGCAATGACTTGTAATTTTCCAAGGACAGGTCTTTTACCTCCTTGGTTAAATTTATTCCTAGGTGTTTTCTTTTTTTGATGCAATTGTAAATGGGATCCTTTTGTTCATTTCCTTTTCTGCTGGTTTGTAATTGGTGTATAAAATACAGCTGATTCCTGAATATTCACTTTATATCCTGCCACTGTACTGAATTCACTTTTCAGTTCTAATAGTTTTTTGGTGGATTTGTTAGGGTTATCTATATATAATATCATGTCATCTTCAAATAATGACACTTTACTTCTTACTTTCCAATTTGGATGCCTTTCATTTCTTTGTCTTGTCTGACTGCTCTGGCCACAATTTCTAATACTCTGTACAATAAATGTGATAAGAGTAAGCACTCTCATCTTGTTCCTGATTGTAAGGAAAACACATGTTTTCCTTTTTATTGAATTTATTGGGGTGACACTGGTTAACAAAATTATACAGGTTTCAACACTTGTAACTTTTCCCCATTTACTATGATGTTAGCTGTGAGTTTGTCATATACAGCCTTTATTATATTGAGGTATGTTCTCTCTATTCAAACTTTGTTGATATTTTTTTATCATAAATGGAAGCTGGATTTGTCAAAAGCTTTGACAAGTACAAAGTCTCTGTATTCATTTCTATGTACTAGGTAGATCTTCTATGTGTCTCAGTCTTGACAGGGTGGCCTTGTGTATTAGGTGTCTTGTGAGGCCCTGGAGCAAGTCTCTCTGGTCACCTGAGTCTGGTGGGCCTGGAGGGTCCATTATATGGGTTGTGTGGGCACTCTTCTTATAGTTGAGTGTCGCGAATCCCAGCCCGCAGGATTCCAATGGCCATGACTGAATGCATGAATAAGGTCACATGGAAACACGCAGGAATAGAGACCACGCATCCCCTCCATTATGATCTTGGAGAGGCCCGAGCTGCATGGCGACCAGCTTTTTATTGCCGTTTCTCGGGCACTTCACATATGAATGGTCTTCATTAACTATGCATGAACTGTGGATTTACATTAGGTGGTAGACGCCCAAGATAGCACATCAAGAGGATAGATATGCAAATGGTAAGGCAATAGGCTTGGGCTGAACTCGGGTTTGAGGAAGCTAGGCATGCATTAGCATTTGTTCTTTCGACCTAGGGAGAGAGAGATTTTTAGCAAGAGCAAGGTTTTATTTTAAATCTAAGGAACATGCCAGCCTGATTTCCCCACAGGAAATTCCGCTGCCCCACTCGTGGGTCCATGCATGCCAGCTTTATGTTCCATGGGAGACCGTGCCCCCTTTACACATGAAAACATAAGGGTACAATTCCCCACTCGTGAGCGCACGAAATTCCTTTAGTTGAGCCTTGATTGCTACTGGTACATCAGTGACTATACCAACCCTCAGGCTGAGAGGACTGGCCATGACTGTAGTGGATGAGCTGTGTTTTGGAGGTTGACTCCACAGAGTAGGATCTACTTTAGCAGGGCTCTGGTGCCTGCCAAGTGTGCCCTTTAGGGGTGTTGCTTATGGAGCTAATTGAGTAGTACTCTTTTGTGGTCTGAAGCTGGCCACTGGGTTGTGTTGGTTCTGAGGTCTGTTGGGAGGGACTCTGGTGCAGGCCAATGTCAGCCCCTGCCTGTGCCCAGCTCAGAGCCACCTGGTAGGAACTACAAAGTGATCTGAAGTTGGTAGTTTCCTGTGCTCGGCTTGCAGCTGCCTGAGAGAGGCTGTACGGTGAACCAAAGCCAACAGCTTTAAGTGTGGCACTTGGGACTGTTTACAAAAGGTATAGGGCACACTGAGGCTAGCCACTACTTGTTTGATTTTGTGGACCTTTAAGAGACTTTAGGAAAGTCTGCGTTGAGAGCGGAGGCTAGTGATTTGTGAGGAACAGACACTGAAAGAGGTTGGGCTGGTGCAAAAGTTGGGTGGGGCAGAGTCTCAGGGGCCAGCAGTGCTATCCAAAATGATGGAAACTCAGATTGTGTGACCACCTGTGCTTACAGGCTGAGTTAAGGAGGGTTCAACAGAAAAACAATGCTGCCTGCCAGCACTTCTGTCTGGGTAGAAGTGCCCCTCCCGCCTTCATCCTGAAGCCAAAAAATTCAGTTCTTCTACTTATGTCCATGATACTTTTTGAGCTGCTATCACTTTGTGAGAGCTTAGGGATAGTGTTTATGAGCAAATGAGTTTTTGCACAGGCTCTTTAAGAAGACCCCTGGATCTAAAGCAGCCCTTTGTCTCATTGATTGGAGTCCACGATAATTTTCACAGCCTGATGTGGACGGACTTCTCTTCCTGACACTGGTACTTTGGGCTGGGGAGCGTAGTATGGAGATCCCAGTTGAACTATCCCTTCCAATTTTTAACCACCACACAAGGGGGTGGGACCACCTCACTTCACGTTTCTGCTCCTCTTCCCAGTCTCCACATGGCTTCTTCATAGCCTTAGTCATAGGAATTCTGCTTAGCTATTCTTCTGGTGGTTCTCAAAAGTGGTTGTTCTGTAATTTAGTTGTAATTCTGATGTGGATGTGGGAGGGAGTGAGTATAGAATTTACCTACTCCACCATCTTGACTAAAAGTTCTAAATCCATGATTTCTAATGTTCATTTTATTACCTGTTAACACACAAAACTACCTTATCAAGTGTGCATTCAGAGGAATGAAGAATAGAATCTGCATTCAGAGACACCTGAAATGTTGGCCAGCCCCTCACTAAAAGGACCTTAGTGATGCTAGGAACCTTGCAATTGTATATTTGGGGCAGTTTTCACATCGCGTGCTCTCGAATGGCCGAAAGAAACAAAGTGTGGACAAACAAGAGTCAGTACAAGGGTTAAATGAAAGTGAAATTGTGGTGACTCAGAAATGCAAATAAGTGTACCTAGCTCTCTGTAGAACTCATGGTACCTGAACACTGTATTCTTTCTTCAGATTACCTAGTGTCCCAAGAGAGGCATCAGTGACTTAGAGAAAAAGAGATGAAAAGTAGAGGGAAACAGCAGGCAGCAGTGGAATCTAATTTTATTTGAGAAGCATCTCCATAATTTATAGTGGACTTCAATAGGAAAAAGAAAGGCAGTTTTAAAGTTTATTGCCCTTTATATTGCTTTACTACCTTTACTAGTCCAAATTCAAAGCTAAAAATCAGAAGTGATTGTAAAACTGAATCTTAGCCAATCATAAAGTAGGATACGCAAGCATAGAGATTTATAATTCTTATCTGCATTTTGTTCTACAAAGTTGCAAAGTGTACAGGAAGCTCCTAGCTGATGATAGAAAGCTCCTTGAAATGTAAATTTTAGTTAAATAATGCCATGGTTCTCATCACTAATGGAACTGGGAGGAAGAAAGGAAGGGAAGTAGGCGGAAGGGAGAACAGTAGAGAAAGAGAAGAGAGAAGATAAATTAAAGAAAAAGAAAATAGGGTATATTTAAAAGAAAAATAACAGAAATAAAGATCAGAGAGGGACTCATTAAAGAAAAAAAACACAACAACAACATTGAACAAAGTAAGCCAAGGGTAGATAGCAAATGGGTTACAAATATGGATCATCAAGTGTCCTGGGCTTGAACCCAGGCTCCATACTTCATTTCTGGATGACTTAACCTCCTGAAGTTTTGTTAATTACCTTCAGGATTAATTGTAAGAATCTACACAAAGCGCCTGCATTGGTGGGGGCACAGAGTGTTCAATGACCACAAGCTCAGTTGACAGCCTTTCCTGTGCACCCCAGGCCCAAGGGAAGGCACGAGCTGAATCCCCAATCTCTACCTTCCCCTGTCTCCACACCTGCATTCACTTGATAATAGTAACCTGGGGCCTGGACAAACCCCAAAGACAGAGGGCACTCAACTTTTGAGTTCAAACTCTATTCTGCCACTTGCCAGTTATTAGTGCATTACTTTATGCAACAAATACATATCAACTGTTTACTACTTTTCAAATTTTGAGCTAGGGTCTGGTGAATGAAAACAGACATGGCCCCTGCCCTCATGCAGCTATGTTCTCATGAGAGAGCCAGATAGTAATTAAATAATTATGCAAACAAAAATACAAAATTAAAATTATGAGCGGCATCTGATGCCATAAAAGTCCCTTGAGGAAGACACTATTGAACTGAGCTCTATCAGCTAAGTGGGCATCAACCTAGACGATGAAAGAGAAGGGAAGACTATTCTAGGCTGAGTGAGCAGCTACAGTAGTGGAGGCCCAGGAAAGGACAAGGGACTGGAGCAGTCATCCAGGGCCAGACCAGGCAGGACATAGTGGGCCTGGTTGAACACTTCGGTCTTTTCACTAAGAGTGAATGGAAAAATCAATGGAGGACTTTTAATAAAGAAAATGACATGATTGTATGTGATATTTGATAAGACCACTCAAGCTTCAGTGTAGGCAATAGATTTGAGGGAGCAAGGTGGACTGCTGAGGAGGTTCAGGGATGTTAATGGTGATCAGATGGTGGCTTGGGCCAGAACAGAAGACTTATAGGGAGTTTACAGATGGATGGATGTTCCATCAGCAGGACTCAGAAATTAGATATAGAGGGAGGATTTCTCACTGGAGGAACTGGATGATACACTTTTCATCCACTGAGAGAGGGAGCGCTGGGAGAATGCCAAGTTTAGGGGAGGTTTGCTCATAGGTTTGGTTTTAGGCATGTTCATTCATGTTGCCTTGGGGAAGCCATTTAACTCCTCTAACACTTGCAATCTTTGAGAGGATTAAGTGAGATCATATGCCTGAATGCCTAGCACAGATGCTCAGTAAATTGTACCCAGTGTGTTAATGGGATCTTAGACAAGAAACACTGCAGCAACTTTGCCTTTGTCCACAGAGAATCAAAGTCTTTCACTTTAAAGTTCATAAGGCAGTATAAGACCCACAAACACAAGATTTTATAGCATAACACCTCATTTAAGCACAGAGTAAATCAGGATCCTTGAGTCACACGGGGGAAGAATTCACATTTAATTTATTTATAAAAAATTCTTTAATCTTCCCTTTATTATTATTGCTATTATGAGAAGTCAAGTTTTTAGATTTGTATATGTGACACTTTCTCTTTTTCACATTTTGCACAGGGAAACCTGCATTTGATAGTTCATTTACAAATATTATATATACAACAAAAATTTCTTAAGTGCCTCCTTTATGTAAAGAACTATGGAATACAAACACAAATGAGGCATTCTTAAGAAATCCGAGGGGGGTGGACGAAAGATGGCGGCGGAGAAGGGAGAAGCGTGATCGCTATTCTCCGGCCCACTGGCGGGATATCGGGCCGATTTTCTGAGGAGCAGAGCGTTCACCCAGTTGTATTCCAGAGTAGAGAAGATTGGAAACCAGGACTGCACATAAAACTGAAAGATCAACCGGTAGGGAGACTGCTTCGGAGGGAAGGGGTC
>PVJI01012627.1:20015-51008 GCA_004026765.1 Micronycteris hirsuta | reverse complement strand
TTCCCCCCCTCCCCCTACCACTCCCCTGTTGATATCCCTCCATGTCTTATATAAATCCCTTTAACATTTCATATAATAAAGGCTGGGTGATGATGAACTCCTTGAACTTGACCTTATCTGGGAAGCACTTTATCTGCCCTTCCATTCTAAATGATAGCTTTGCTGGATAGAGTATTCTTGGATGTAGGTCGTTGCCTTTCATGACTTGGAATACTTCTCTCCAGCCCCTTCTTGCCTGCAAGGTCACTTTTGAGAAATCGGCTGACAGTCTTACGGAAATTCCTTTGTAGGTAACTGCCTCCTTTTCTCTTGCTGCTTCTAAGATTCTTTCCTTATTTTTAATCTTGGGTAATGTCATTATGATGTGTCTTGGTGTGTTCCTCTTTGGGTCCAACTTCTTTGGGACTCTCTTAGCTTCCTGGACTTCCTGAAAATCTATTTCCTTCACCAGCTTGGGGAAGTTCTCCTCCATTATTTGTTCCAATAAGTTTTCAATCCCTTGGTCTTCCTTTTCTCCTTCTGGCACCCCTATGACTGGGATGTTGGGACATTTAAAGATGCCCTGGAGGTTCCTAAGCCTCTCCTCAGTTTTTTGAATTCTTGTTTCTGCATTCTTTTCTGGTTGGATGTTTTTTTCTTTCTGCTGGTCCACTCCGTTGATCTGAGTCCCAGTTTCCTTCTCATCCCTATTGGTTCCCTGCAGATTTCCCCTCGTTTCCTTTATATTATCCTTCATTTGTTCAGGTAATTGTGACAATCTTTCTTTGAATCCTGTGAGCATCCTGATTACCAATGCTTTGAACTGTGTATCTGATAGGTTGGCTATCTCTTCGTCACTTAGTTGTATTTTTTCTGGAGCTTTGATGTGTTCTTTCATTTAGGCCTTTTTTCTCGGTGTGCCTGTTACTTTAAGGGGCGGATCCTTAAGTGTTCACCAAGGCGGGGTAACCCACGTAGTTGTGTCGTGACACTGTCTGTGGGGGCGGGGCCTGAGAGAACAATGGCGCCTGCTCTGTTCTCCGCACTTCCCCAGCTACCCACAAGCAAGTCGGGCCCTTCTTTGCTGGCTCTGGGGTGAGTGGACGGGCCTGCCCAGTTCCAAGTCCCTGTGGGTCTCCCCAGCCAACTCTCCTGTGAGGCCGGGAGTTCCTGCCACTGCCGCCTCAACCCCCACAGGTGTTTTCAATTGGTGGTTTGAGGCTTTATTTCCCTGCGTTGGTGGGCCGCGTGGTCTGTTCCGCTCCCCAGCTTTTCCTCCTGGTTTATCTGCGCAAGAATGAGGGGCTGCCCAGTCCACCAGTCTCAGCCCCGGTTTCCCCGAGTGTGCCCGCCACGGGCCTCTCCGGGCGGCTGGAGCGCCACCGGCACCGCTCCACAAACCGTGTCTTGCCGAGTGCTCACCACCCAGTGGCTCCGCCCCACTTACCGGTCTGGATGAGCATGTTTTCTTTAACTCCTTGGTTGTCAGACTTCCAGTCAGTTCAGTTTTCTGTCAGATCTGGCTGTTTTTGTTTTTTAAAATTGTTGTTTTTCCTCTTTTGGTTGTGCGAGGAGGCACAGTGTGTCTACCTACACCTCCATCTTGGCTGGAAGTCCTGATTGTGATTTAATTAAATGTTACATAAAGCTATGAAACAGTAGTTGAAAAAAGAATTGTTTCTATGAAATCAAGCTGAGTGCTTTAGGCTGCCTTAGTATAGGTACTCACTGGAAAAATGTCACAAAGTTAGGATTGGTGGGGCAACTGTTAAAGATCAGAAAAAACTCTATAAAAACAGGGGAATCATGCACTCAAGTTGCTTTAAAAGGGTTTTTAAATGATTGTTTTACTTTAAACAAATCACGCCTATGATATAAGTTGCAAATAATGTGTTGTGTCTGTGATTTAGACAATAGGGACAAAATAGAATTCGATCAGTGAATCTAGTCTTTACAAAAACAAAAAACAAAAAAACAAAACCCTTTGGCAAATTGGCAAATGAATGCTTGCTTAACATTTTAAATGAAAGCTTAAATTCTAAATTAAAATGACACCTTTCAATCAATATAAAATGTTTAAGGTGTGTTCTCTGCTTCCTTGCCTTTTCAGTTAACTGGATGGTCTTATCCTGGGTTGCCCAAAATTCAGAGCCTGTCAAAGTGGCTTACGTGCAATTACTTTAATCAGAAATGCAATCCAAGAGGATGAATGACAGGGGAATGAGGCTGGGGGAGGAAGAGCTAACACGAAAATGCCCAGTGGAGCCGCCCGCACTTGCATTCCAGTGGGACTGACTTCTTGATCTTAGAGAACCGTTTGCAGAGAGGGTACATAAATGACAGCTTTACAGGACGGTATGTTTGGGATAAGAAAGGAGAAGAATTTATGTTTTTTGCCATGTATAATGCATACTTTTTTTGCCCAAATTTTTGAGGGAAAAATAAGGATGTACATTATGCATGAGTAATACCTGAAATACCTTGTAACTGTTCTTATGTTTTGTAATTATTTGTTACATAAAATTTCTTGTACCATAACATGTTTAAATATCAATGCTAAAATTCCTTTATAATAAAAAAGTAGATAAATATAAATAAATAAATAATTGCGTTAAACAATTAAAACAAAAGATTTTCCCCCCCCTAAAGTTTGGGCCAAAAACATGGGTGCGCATTGTACATGGCAAAATATGGTACTTATTGCCTCCAATTTCTCATTGGTTTAAAAGTTTGCTCCCTACTGTTGCCCTTTACCCCCATGGGGACTTGGATTTGGCTGAGGGGAGAACCGAATCAGAAACAGTGCTGTGTGTATTGCAACGTGCGGCCCTGGGCGCCCAGGACGGTCTGCACTCACCCAGTGAGTGTCTCTGTGGCCCAGGGAATATACTATTCAACAGCAGGTAAAACATACCATGAAGGGCAAGAAAGAGACTGTGGAAGAAAGAAAAAATATTTTTTTCCCTTGCTTTTTGAACAACCAACCTCACATTTTCATTTGTACTGGGCGCTGCAAAGTTATGCAGCTGGCCCCAGCGGGCACTACGTGGGTCTGTGTGGGTCATGCGTGGGTGCCAGCAGGGACACTCTGGGCAGAGGGTGGGAGTGTGTAGCATGGGCACGGGGCAGGTTCCACCAGGTTTTCTCTGCCTGCGGTGGGTTGGTGGGCTACATGGAGGTCACTGTAGCTATATTGGGCACAACTGGCCAAAGGCCCTGGGACAGGTGAGACTGAGAAGATCCGGACTGGCATGTACTAAGTGCTGATAGAGTTCTTCCCTTGCATCTCTCTTGTCAGCTCTGCCTTCCCCCTTTATCTGGCTCCCACACCGTAACTTGTGGCCTTTGTTATTCTGATGTGAAGATGTCTTTATGTCTTTCCTGAGAAAGGAGGAGCAAGTTCAATAGCCCACAGAGCCACCTTCAAGGTCATAGCCAGTCATAATATCTCATAGGTTAGCAAAATGGACTGTAGTCCTGGATACTACAACTGTTTCCTTGACCATAATAGATATTCATCATCTCTATCCTCCATCACTTATTCTAGATTTATCTCTCTCCCTTGGCCAACACTTTGCCTATTCTGGGCTTCTTTCCCAGTAGAGTGACCTATACCTTCATCCTTGAGGAATTTGAATCCTTAGTTGCCTTGACTTTGTCAGGTACTGGTTTGTAAATTGTTTATCCGTTGTTATTGCTGGGCATGGAAGCACTAAGAGATAACCCAGTGAGCACCCTGGGCTTTAGACATACTCCTTCCTGACACCGCTGTGTAGCATCCATCCTAGCTTTTCATGGTAATTAGAAACAAACTTGCGTACTTGCCTGTTCATCTGCTGGAATGAGAAGGTGAAAGGGACCAAGTCGGAGTAGAAGCTACAAGGATAGTAGAACTCTTATTGTGTTCCTTGGAGAAGTATCCTCAACCAGGATCAGGACTCCTAACACAGCAGAGCCTAAGGCTGAGGGAATGGGAAGCACAAATTCTTCAAGTGAGCCACTGGGAGTGATGGAGAGAAGGGTTAATCCTACTTCCACTCACTGGTTCTTGGTCTTGGGTATTCTAACAAGTGGAGTTCCAGAACCATGTACTTCCTATTGGTTCAATGTCTATACCATATATTGGAATAGAGTATAATAATTCCAGCAGCTTAAATGACCCTAAAAGGCCATTACTGGGAAGGCCATCTGGGACGAACAACTACTATTCCATTTAGGGTGGAAGGAAATGTAAGTGTAATTTCTTGAAGAATACTACCCTGTTAATATCTCAGTATCAGTCTCTGCTATTGGCAGGTTGGGCATTCAGCAATGGTAGCAGCTACATCAATCTCAGTAAGGGGTAATTTAGGCCATGCAGCCCGTCCATAGCATAGTAGCGTGGATGGAGGCTATGGATGTAGCGTGAATCTATTGCAAAAGCATGGTGGTGGCCAAGAAAATAAGGCTGGCTATGTCCATAAGACAAGTCACCCTGTCCATCTGGTATGTGAGAGTGTTAACTGGGAGGGGCATTAACATGAGACACAGGGATATAAACACTAGTGCCTACTCCCATAGATCCATCTGTATATCTCTTCCTCAGACCTCCTTATCCCCAATATTCTAATCTTGTTCCTTTGAGAACTTGACCAAATAGTTAAGCCATATTTTTTGCCACTTCCCAGAAATCTATGTATCTGTACTTCAGGCCACTCCATATGGTGTAGGTGACCAAGTCTACTGTTCAGAGCTCCACCTTCAGGGTGAATCTTTCTTCATCACTGTCCTGTATGCTTACTCCTGAGTAATACAGCTGCAGTCTTTTATTGTTTTAATTTAGTTTTGTTTTTGCATCACTATATTGTTATGGACCCATCTATGAAGCAGGTCTGAGTTCTTTCTTCCTCTGTTAGTTGGTGTTAAGGAATCTTCCATGAGGCTGTGGGAGTGAGACGAGGAAGAGGTATTAATGCAGTAGAGATAGATGAATGGGAATCTGGACTACCTGTTCATGTAATTTATTCGTACCTTTTGGACTTGCTCAGGCCTAGTCCTGAATATGCTATTGTTATCATATAGTGGATTGCTGCTCTTGTCTGAACTCATGAGTCAGTGAATCTGATCATACACAATTCGATGGGCCATTCTCACAGTCATTTGCATGGTCGGTTGCTATCCCAAGGTCAGTTGATTTCAGTACATCTCAGTGGTACACCAGGAGCTGTTTGTCAAATGGAAAATAATTCTTGGCCACAGACGGTGTGGCCTTGCTCCAAAGCTCTAGTGATTTGTTCTAATTCTCCTGTCGAGGCTTTTCAGACACTCCACACAGTGTTCTTATCCATCAGATACTTCTAGCACCCCCAGATTGGCTGAGTGGTGAGGTGGCAGGGCAGCTTGCCCCTCTGCTTGGACTTCTCTCTTCTGAGTGCAATCCCAGGGAGAAGAGTGAGGGAAGGAGTGGAGTGAGGCAGGAGAGCCGAGTGAAGAAGTATGAGCATGCAACTGGACACCACTTGGATTTAAGAAGGACTGACTTCTCAATCTTGTGAGATCATTTTCTGACAGGTTTTGATATTTTTTTTCCAGAGCAGTCCATATAGAGATGGAAGGGAGAAGAATTTATGTGACAGCTACCATTTGTTTCATGCAAAGACTCTGCCCACAGATGAGGGAGCTGAGCAGGTCTGACTTAGTAGGGAGGTTCTCAGGAAAAACCTGGGGGACAGATGTGAGTGTCGCGGAGCGTGGGCACAAAGGTAGGTGCTGGTGGATTGTGGCAGCTGGGTTTAAAACAAGTGACCAAAAGCCCTAGATTCAATACAGTCCAATAGCTTTAAAGGAGAACATAAGAAGTGTTTGATTTATGAAGCAAACTACAGGTCCCAGATGAATTGAATTGGAGGGCTTCTGCTCCATATATCTCTGGGATGAAGTGCCTTAATCAGAATTATTAACTATGACTGTCATTTACCCTGTGTCAATGACTCACAAATTTCATCTGCAGCCTTGACCTTTCCCTGAAGCTCCAAGCTCATGTGTCCAACTGCTACTTGATGTTGCTGCATGGACATTTAACAGGGCTATTCACACTTAATGTTGCTGTAATAGGACACTTAATTCCTCCCGCCCCACTAGACTTGCTTCTGCCCCAGCAGGTTGCTCCATTCCAACATCTATTGAGATAAGTTACATTTGCTCCTCTCTTTCTCTTAGTTTAAAATCTTCCCCTTGACTTATCCTCATTTGCTCCTGTGACAAGCCTTCCAAGACATATTGTGACTCTGCTATCTTTTCTCTATCTTCACTACAACTCCCCAGTTGAAGTCACCTTTACCTTTGCTTGTACTATTGTAATAACCTCCTAAGAGGCCTCCCTTCTACACTTGCTCCACCTAGAATCCATTCTTCACACAACAGGAGGAGTAATATTTTAAAAGTGGACAGTAGATCATATTATTACCATGCTTAAAACTCTCTGATATGAGACCTGACTGTTGGTTGAGCGCCCTTCTGGGAAGCAAAATGTCGCCGGTTCAATTCTTGGTCGGGGCACATGCCTGGGTTGTGGGTTCCCAGTAGCGGCCTCTGCAGGAGGCAGCTGATCCTTGTTTCTCTCTCACATGGATGTTTCTCTTCTTCTCTTTCTCCCTCTCTTTGCCATTCTCTCTTTCTAAATAAATAAAATCTTTAAAAAAGAACTCTCCCATTATGCTCCCTCCTATAACTTGCATAAAACCCAAAGATGTACAAGGACTGGCTCCTGCTCATCTCTCTGACTTAACCTTACTCCACTCATTTGCTCCGCCACTGCTTTCTACCCACACTGGCTTTCTTTCTCTCCCAAGGTTTGAGGACTTTGCCCCAGATGTTCCCTCTGCCCAGAATGCTCTTCTCCCTGATCTATAAGAATGGCCAGTTCTCCATTCACTGTATTTTATTTTTGCTTGTTTAATATCTCTCCCTGGCCCCCATTAGAACGTGAGCGCTATCGGAAAAAAGAACCTGTCACTCTTTTTTCATTCTTGTATTTACTGCACTTAGAACAATGCTTGGCACAAAGTAGGCACTCAGTACACGTCTCCTGATTCAGGGCATGGAGACTGATACTTGTGATGGAAGCATTTATAACTAAAACAGACTTCCTCTTTGCAAATGCAGAATGCCTAAAAAGTATGTTTGTCAAATAATTTTTGAAACAGCATCCTGTTTTCCCATTAGACTAAAGAGAAAACAGAAGCTGTTTCTCGAGGACGAACAGTTTGGGGCCAAGGCCACATAGGCAAAGCAGGCTTTCCTGCAGGGGATTCAGCCTGGGATCAATTGGTGCAGCTGACTGCCAGAAACTTCACGACTGTTTTCAAATGGACCATGTTGAAGTTAATTCATACGTACAGCGGAGAGTTGACCAGAGCCTCCAGGAGGCGAAGAGAAAACCTTCCAAGCCGCATCCTGTGCCAGGGGAGCTGTTCTGTTACGTAGAAGGCGCATAACACGAGAAACTCACTGCGGAACTGTTGCGTGACTATTGTCTGCGTTCTTTGGAAAAACACTCTAATCGCTCTTTGATGCTACTTCTGGGTGGCCCTTGGAAACCATCTAGTTTAGCCTCCTTATTTTATAGATCAGAGAAGTAAAGTCTGGAGGGGAAAAGGGACTGGCCCACGGTCAGTCTGTTGGTTAGAATCAGAGCTAGAATCAGAGTGTAGACTCTTATAACACACCATGGCACCGCTCCCCTTCCCCCGGCCCCCTAAACAAACAAACAAACAAATAAACAAACTTGAAAGGATTTGCCTTAAACAATGTCCTCAGTGAGTCTTGGTGGGATCACCACCGGTCTCTGAGTCCTGACAGTGCTGGTGACAATGAAGGAGCTGATCTTCCTCTCTTATTTTGCTTGTAATATTCTTGACTCATCATCAAACAAATATTTACCATCAAGGGGAAATAATTGTCTTTTCATTTAGGGTTCCAGTGCGACCTCCGTAAAGTCACAGGAGACATTCCCACCTCAGTGAAGAGTCTATTGACATTCCACCAGAAATACACGGCTGGGTATGTTTGCTCGCAGTGACATAGTTTGTCCCATAGTGATCAATACATGAAGTTGTCTTTCTTCTTTCCTTCGTGGGTTTCGATGTGCAGAACTACAGGAAGTTTATGCAGATCTCAAAACAAAAACAAAACAAAACACCATTTTTTCTTTACACTGTGCTGCTGTAGTTAAAAGTTAGGGCCAGCAGGGAGAGACTCCAGATACTTTGTTTAGAAGACTTGGGGTAAAATTGAGTGTTTTCCTTCACTAAAAACAATTCTATTGAATAGTCCCTCTCCTGGATATTTACTTCTTTCTTTGTCTTCCTGATTTCAGGAATGGGGGTGGGGTAGCACTTCCAATTTGCAGTTTCCTGTCCATATTTGTTTTCTCTAGAGAACTCTCTAGATCATTCTTGGGATGATCATGAGGATTTGGTTGTTGAGGGTGCAATGTGAGCAATTTGAGCAACTTACTAGCCCTGCGCATTTCCAACTAAGCATGTGACCAAGAAGTTCAGGACGGGTGTTTCACGGTAAGCGTGCTCTTTCTAAACATAACGTGTGATGCGATTAGATGTTCTTTTGTTTCCGGGGTGGGTTCGGGGAACAGCAGACAGCCCGGGACTTCGGGTTTATCTCCTCCCCAGAGCCAAAGACGGAAACCACCGGCTGACATCGTCCCTGGTGCTCCCTCCTGCAAATGACTTTTCCATTTGTTGCAGCTGCCTGCTTCCAGCGCCCTCCTGGTCCTGCGCCGCCCCTGAAGAAGCAGTTGCACATCTTGCCTACACGTCCTGTAGCCCTACCTTTGTGCAGCCGTTTCCTGAGGAATAAAATGTTCTCAGCGCACAAAAGCTGCTGCTGAAGGAACCAGCTCCGGGCAGAGGGAGGGAGCTGGCGGCTGCCGCGCCGGCTGCACCGTCTCCCGTGGAAACAGATGCTGCTCACGCCGCGTAGGAAACTCATGGAGCGTCCCTAAGAAACCCCAACTCCAGCTTGGCTCACCCCAGCTTTCTCCCCCACCTCCAGACCCCCAGGTGAGACTAAAGCAAACCAGCAAACCCCGCGACCTGTAGCAGCCCAGCCAGCCTGCCTGTAGAAGGTGGGCAGCCTGTTTATCACCCTGAATCCGACCTGGATCTTAGTATGTTTCATTTTGTGCCAAGAAGTGCTGTCCCCACCGTTTTCTTTTGTTTTCCAGCAATTTATTTTCTCGTGGTAACTTAACAACATCTCCTCTGGGGATGGGGTGAAAAAAGTCGGATATAAATGTTTGCCAGTACGAGCGCCGCTGTCTTCATGCAGGGTCTGCGACCTCAGAAACGCCTGCCGCTCACCAGGTTCCCCGCGCCGGGCTCCAAACTGCCTCCTAAGAATGGTGGCGGGGAGCCAAGGCTAGGAATGCGACGCTGCCGTTTGTGGGGGTCTGTTTCAGCATTTACATTTAAATATATTTCCCTCTAAGAATTTTTAATTGGAGATTTCGCCTTGAGGTGCTCAAACAAATCAGAGAAGGCGCCAAACCTAGTTATTTCGCTTCATAACCAAGCTTTATTCCGGGGCTTTTTTTTTCCCCCTGCGGTTCTTGCCCCGAAGCTGTCTGTAAAGCGAACCCACTCTGATACAGTTTGAAAAGTGCATTTTGTACTTGGCTCTTTCTTTGATCGAATTAATCTGGGCTTTTTTTTTTTTTGTAGTTCTAAATGAGGCCTATGGGCTGACAATGTAGCTGTTTAAAGGGGATTTTAGGGGATAATAGCCAATGCAAATAGTGCCATGAGAATGGCAACTTGCTTTTGCACTTTCAATCACATAATAACAGCAAAGAAAGCTTTTAAAATGAATTGAAATTTTGTGGCATGCCATCTGGGATTATTTGGGGGAAACAGTTCTGCAAACTGCAGTTGGGCAAAAGAACGGTGGTTGGGTCTGCTCTTAAGCTGACAAGTTTCAGATGGCAACCTTATGCTGACTGGTGTGGAGTTGGCTAGCATTTTTTTAAATTTTATTATTTTCTTTCTCTCGGATTATCTGCAAAAATTCTCTTTGATTGCTGGTATTTGGGTCTGAAAAACTTTTCTATTGTTGAAGAATTCAATTCAGCCCCTTGCAGCTGCTGATCCCTTCATTGTCCCACTCCTTATGTGTGCGCGTCTCAGATGAATGTAGCCAAGCCTTTTAGTGCCTTAATAGGTGTCTACATAAAGGTCATTTATTCGGCCGTACTTGTTTTAACAAAAGTTTATACACAAACAACAACCACAGCTAAAACATTCACATTAATCAATTTCCTCCTGATGCAGAATGCAAAAACTGCCTCAAGCCATGGCCCCGGGCATGAAAAATGTTTTCTGTGTATGAGGTTGTAAAGAAGAAAATAGATTAAGCAATTTCGTCAAGGGCAAAGCATAATTGTTTCAACGGTTTCTAGCTGAGATCTCCCATTCTGGTGTTTCTGTGCCTACGTAGCTGTGTTACGTACGCCGAGGGCAGAGATGCTTTAGGATGGAGTGAGTTGAGGTCTTAGCTCTTCCTTCCCTTGATGTTCACCCCGGTTTGGGCGCTGTTCTCCATGAACTTCTGGTGGGTGTCAGCAGGAAAGGATGTGTAGGTGATGCCAGAATCTGGAGAAAACTGCATAAAGGGGTGCATCAGGTATTTAGAATTTGCAAAAAAATAAAATAAAATAATTTCTTCGTGGGTGTAAGTTCCTCTGCTATACAAAGGCTCTGCTGCCCCTTTCCACCTGCAAATCCATGGAAGGTATGTGATGAAAATAACAGCCACCACTGCAAACGCTGACGAGGATGCTGACATGCTAACTAAGCTCTTGGGGGTTAAGGGCAGGCAAGTGAGGGTTTCTAATGGATCTTGGTGCTGTCTTTTGGTACTATGAGGGGATTGCCCAGCACAGTGGACGTCATGTGGGAATAACAAAATCTGACCACGTGGGAGAGGGAGCAGGGAGGCCCACCCACTCTGTTTTCCTGAGCAGATCCTGAAGAGCTTGCCTCAGCCACCGGGTAATTCAGAGACAGGGCCACATTCTTTGATCCATCTCAGGATGACAGTACTTGTTCATGGCCCTGTCTTCACCCAGATTATTCAGGAAATAAAAATAAATACTCCATGGTATCTATGGGTTATTCTTCTGGGCTGTGTTGGTTTGCCTGCTAATTTATCTTTCAAACTCAAGGCTTACATTTGAGACGTTAAGGATTCAAGTCCTTAGCTGCTTTGGGGGTTTAGTGAAGGTGACGAAGCGCTGCGATTTGGCCTCTGGATGTGGCTCCACCCCTTCCCCCACCCTCACCTGAAGGCCTCTTCCCTTGCTCCACTCCCCCAGGCAGAGGCCCCTCTCGGTGGAGCCAGCTGATTCTCTCCCACAGCTTCTCAGCCTTTGGGTTGGACAGGTGCTTCTCAAACTCTGATGTGCTTGTGAATGACAGGGGATCTTGTTAAAATGCACGTTCTGATTCTGTTGTTCTGGGATGGGGCCTGAAAAACTTGCATTTCTAATAAGCTCCCTGGTGATGCTGATGCCGCCAGGGGCCCTAGATTCTAGCTAACCTGGAGATGAGGTGCAGCTCTCACTGTTCCAGAGCCAAAATATTTATCTGTCGAGTGATGGGAATAAGAATGCTCATTGGTGCAATCAGGGATTTCTTGATTTTTCAACTCTGGTAGATTTTTTTGAGATTGGCAAGGATTTGGGGACAGTCAAGTTTTAGGTAGACTTATCTTGTGATTGATCTTGCACCTGACTTCACTCTTTAGTTCCAAGCAGGTGACCCAAAGTAAATAATAATATACTTGGTCCCAATCTTTGTTCATTTTGAGGTAATTTTGTAATTTATTACTGAATACATATTAGATGCCTACTATGTGCATCTGATATGTGCCTACTAGGTGCTATGCGTATAGTGGTGGCAAACAGGTCTTAGTTTACCTTCCAGCAGCTCTCCATCCTGGCTGCACAGTGGGATCAACTGAGGAGGTTTTACAACTTTCTCACGCTCCCAGAGGGTCACATTGAATTGGCCTGGGATGGGGCCCAGCCATCAGCATTTCTGAAGCACTCCTCAGGGGAATCTCATATGCAGGTGGGCCTGAGGAACCCTGGCCCAAAGTGTTGAACTAGTTGCAAAAGGATGTGGGTGAGAACTGTGAGAACTGCTGCCTTGGGTGCCCAAAGATTGAAGAGGACAGTGGGATGACCATGTGAATGGAACTGTCTTTCCCTGGCAGCCTGCCCTTCCAGAGCATGCCTGCCCATCAGAACTTTGCAGGATCACTGCTACTCACGTCTCTGCGACATCACCTCCTGGTTCTGGGTTGCAGGATGTGGTGTCTCCCTGGCCCCAGACTCTCTACTGTGCAGCTGAGGCTGCTTTGGAGCAAAAAGAAAAAAAGGATGTGACTCTACTGTACTAGGGTGACCAACTGTCGTGGTTTGTCCGGGACTCAGGAGTTTCCCAAGATGCGGGGCTTTCAGGAGCTAAAGGCAGGAAAGTCCTGGACAAACCTGGATGAGCTGATCGGCCTCGTTCTGGTGCTCAAGCTTGACACAAAGAGAAGGATTCATAAAAGGGAAATCTGAGAAATTGGGCCTCACCAAATTAAAAACCTTTGCTTGGTGAAAGATGTGAAGAGAGTGAGGAGATAAGCAACAGTGAGAAGATATTTGCAAACCACGGACCTGGTAAAGTACCAGTATATATAAAGAACTTGAGGATATCATGCTAAGTGCAATAAGTCAGAAAAAGTTAAGAACCATATAATTTCACTCATATGTGGGATAAAAAACTGAAAGCAACAAATGAACAAACAAGAAAAACAAAGACTTAGACACAGACAACAGTGAGGGGCTTACCAGAGGGGAGGGGCCAGGGGAACAGTGAAGGGTAAAGGGGGCCAAATATATGGTGACAGACGAAGACTTGACTTTGAGTGATGGGCACACAATGCAATGTGAAGGTCATGTATCATAAAATTGTACACTTGAAACATATATACATAATCTTATTCACCAATGTTGCCCCAATACATTTAATGAAAAGAACAAAAAAGACTTTTCAAAACTCCACAGTTAAAACCAAACAGTGCAGTTAGAAAATGGGTAAAAGACATGAACAGACAGTTCAGGGAAGAGGATACACAGATGGCAAATAAGCACTTGAAAATCCGTGCAACACCAGTAGCCGTTAGAAGTACACAGTTTAAAGCCACAGCGAGATATTACTATGTGGCTATCAGAATGACTACAATGAAAAATAATGGCAACATGAAATGCCGGTGAGGATGTGGATAAAATGGGTCACTCACACACTGCTGGTGGGAATGTAAAATGGGACAGCCACCTCGAGAAACAGTTTGGAAGGTTTTTAGGAAACTAAATGTGTAGCTACCACATATCCAAGCGATTGTGCTCTTGGACATCTATTCCAGAAAAATCAAAACTTATATTCACACAAAAACCTGCACACACATGTTCAGTATTTGTCATAGCTAAAAATTGGAAACAACCTAGAGAACCTTCAACAAGTGAAATGAAAAGCAAAGGACTGTATTTCAGTAGATAACATTTTTCAAAACATTGTTTTGGTGCAGGGGAAGAAAATAAAAGAAATTCTTAGAGGTGAAAATGTCAGAAGCTACTATTCCAGTGCTTACTAGGTCTGGATCTTTGATTTCTGGGTGCTGCATTCAGAGAGTAATTAGCCTATGTGGTATGGTGGGTCGGGGGCTGAGTAAATAACACATCTCACGGAGAGGATGCGATAAAGTCCTCATTGCCCAGAGTCCACGCAACTGGGAAATCAAACAAGCAGAAAAGCATGTAAGTGGTGAGTAAGCATACTCATGTCAAGGGTATTTAGTAAAAAAAAAAAGACTACTTCTAGGCTCTAGTTGATGTTCAATTCATTATTCTTCTATGTGTGCACCTCTGCAGTGTAGTGATAACTAATGCTCATAATAGTGATTCTGAAATATTACTGGTTCTTGAAGTGCTTTCTGAATCATAAAATATGTTCTATAAATGCTATTATAGGGAGATTCTGCTGTATCACAATTTTCTGCAAAGTGGTGATACATAGATGGTCTCCTTATGGCATCCCTTAATTAATTAATGTTTGCTGATCCAGAGCATGCTCTTCCCATTGTCTGACATACAGGCATTGAAGGTTCTTAGACTAAAGAGAACTCGTGAGCTCCTCCTTACTTGTTAATAGAAGGGCTCATCTGTTGGTCCACGCCATAGTCGGGTTGGATTTTGGGGTCCGAGCATCCAGAAGTGCCAAGCCAAGGGGCTCATTTTATGTTGGTCATGCTAAGTGGCCCCCACCTCTAGCACCATAGAAATAATGACAACTAATTCCTATTTCCTACGCACCAGATTCTGTTCTAAGTGTTCCATACAGGTTAACTCAATTGTCCGTACAACCCATGATTTCATATGCAAATTAAAGCCAAAGTATACCATTCCTATGCCCATTTTACTGATGAGAAAAGTGAGGCACAGAGAAATGAAACTGCCCAGGATCATACGGCTTAGCAGAACAAAAGATCAAACCCAGCTCCTCTGGCTCTAGAATTCATTTCTTTTCAAGAAAGTATGCAAATACATAGGCTTTATAATGAGGCCATCTATTTGTATATTTTCATTTCAATATGCCCCAAATTTTCAGAATTTTTTTTTGGTTTCCTTTTTCTGAATCAATGTATCTAGTAAGCGTCTATGTCACAAAGCACATGGACCCACATGCAACATTCCAGTTCGACCAAATGGTAAGCCATGGTAGGGTGTGTTGATTGTGGAGTCTTGCAGATGGGGAAACAAGACCAAGACAGAGTGATGTTCTTCTCCATGTCATTGTGCAGGTCAACTGTTTTGGTGACGTCTGCATAATGCACTAGTTACTGGTGCTATAGAATAATTTATTGGATAGTAGTATTTTCATTTATTTAAAGTGATGTGTCACCTGTTCGTCTTCATGGATTGTTATTTTCCATGGGTGCCTTTGAAGATGAAGGATAAGCTGGTTGCGGAAGCCCTCATAAGTTTTAGAGAAATTACCTGAAGATCATATGTGCCCTCCGTCTCCCCAGGTTGGCAAATTTCCTGCAGATGGGTTGACCTATGAACACCAAAATTTTTTAATTTTCTGGTATATTCACAGTCTTAGAGGGATTTGAATGGCTCCAGATTTAATCGCAGGCTACTCTTTCTTCATGTAGCATGTATTCATTTAAAAATGAAATGAGACCACATTATCTTACAACTAGGTCTAAGGTATTTTTCTTGCAGGCATTTGTTGTTATCATTACTGACATGCTCCTTTACTGTTATTTCTGTTTCTCAATTTCCTGGGAAAAAGCAGTGGCTGCACTGGAGGTGTGTTATATGATTTTCCTCTTTTCTTCCCTCTCAATTTAGACTGCTGGGCTAGCTCATCGGGGGTACTAATGGTAGGTAATTAACTTTTAGATAAATTGCTACTTGAATCAAAGGGAAGACACCTTGAGAGGCAGAAGTCAGTCTATCAAAACAGTTGGAGATGTCCCTGTAATTTTGTCGTTTTGCAAATGAAGTCAGGAGTGTTTGTTTGGCAATCTAAGACATAGCATCTTAAGCACACAGCCATCAAAAGTAGTAGTAAAAAAACCCAAGCCATCATCCAAGTGTCTTCTTTCTGACTCAGAGCGTAAGGGACCAGAGAGAACAGTGTGTGCCACTGTGGCTTACTGTAAACTCACACTTGCACGTCTATCCGTCTCGTGACCTGCCAGAGCAACCTTAGGTATGGTAAGAAAGCCCGGAATCTGGTCAGATTACGGAAAGCCAGTACTTGTGTATTCAGGAACAACGTAACTCTCACACCGAACCTCACTGGACATCTGTTTTATTTGAGAACTCAAACGACTGGCAGAAGATGGAAAATAGCATCCGAGTGCGTACTATTGTCACGGAAGTGCTTGTGCAGAATGACAAGAGGACTTCGATTTCTTATTTCAACACTATGTCAAGCCAACTTAAGCTCTCACTTTGTGTTTGTTACTTTTCTTTATATATACTACTTAAACTGTAATTCTAATAGAGATCTCAGAGAATTTCTGAACTGGAAGAGGCCTTTGAGCTAATAGTAGTTGCAATGACATAATGCTTACTCCTTGTCAAGGACCAGAATAAACGCTCTGTGCATTGTTTCATTCTTTACAATCGGTGAGTTGGGTGTAATTATTCCCAACTTTACCTTGAGGATAAATGAGACTTGGCAAGGTTAAGTAATGTGACCGAAGTCCCCCATCTGGTGGAGCTGAGGTTAAATAGTAACAGCACCACCTCCAGTTCACACTCTTCCTACCTGGGCTCTAGCTACCGTGGGTCAATACCCTAAAGAGGAAAACTGAGGTCAGGAGAAGGTAATTTACCTAAAGTAACATCAACACGTGGCTGGTTTTCTGAACTAATTACAGAAGGAAAGAAAGGGGAAGGCCGAGGTGAAGCACCTGGCGTTCCGGAATGGAACCTCCAGGTCTCAGACACCCGCAGCCTGCGTCTCCGGAAACTCCTCTGATCAGAGGACACAGCACTTTCTATTAATAAGCACTGTTCAAGAAATACGGCTTATTGAGATATAATTTACATATTATAATGTTCACCCTTTTAAAGTATACAGTTCAGTGGTTTTTAGTATATTCATTCACGGAGTTGTACAACCATCACCGCTGTTTAATTTCAGAGTGTTTGAATCGCTCCAGACAGAAGTCCCACACCCATTAGCAGGTGTTCTCCATTCCCAGCCGCCAGGACCCGGGCAATCACTTGTCTACTGTCTTTATGGACTTGCCTGTTCTCTGCATTTCACGTGCATGGAATCACAATACGTGGCCTCTCTCTTAGCATAGTGTTTTCAAGGTTCATCCATGCTGTAGTATAAATTGGTTACCTTTTATGGCTGAATCATATTCTCTTGTATGAATATACCACATTTTGTTTATTCTGTCATCAATCAATGGACATGTGGGTTGTTTCTACTTTTTGGTTATTGTTGTCTAAATAACAGTATGTCTAAATAATGCTTCTGTGAACATTTATTTGGGTACAAGTTTTTGTGTGGATATATGTTTTCAAATTTTTTGGTTATATACCCCCCAAAAGGAGTGGAATTGCTAGGTCATATGTTAACTCTATGGTCAACTTTGAGGAACTGCCAAACAATTTTCCAAACTGGCCACACCGCTTGTCATTCCTATCAGCAATGTTGAGGGTTCCAACTTTTCCATATCTTGTCAGCACTTGTTATTGTCTATCTTTTCTGTTGTAGCAATCCTAGTGGGTGTAAAGTGGCATCTCATAATGTTTTTTAAAGATTTATTTATGTATTTATTTTTAGAGAAAGGAGGAGGGCAGGAGAAAGAGAGGGCAACCCAGGTATGTGCCCTGAATGGGAATCAAACCAGTGACCTTTTAGTTTGCAGGACAAAGGCCAACCCACTGAGCCATACCAGTCAGGGCTCACAATGGTTTTGATTTGTATTTTCTTGACTAGTAATGTTGAGCATCTTTTCATGTGCTAATCGGTCATTTGTATATCATCACGGGTGAAATAGCTATTCAATTCTGTTGCCTATTTTTGTTTTATTGTTGTTCATGTACAGTTGTCTCCATTTTCACCCTACCACACCTGCCCACCCCACCCATCCCCGCCTCCCACTCTCAAACCTACGCCCTTTGGCTTTGTCCATGTGTCCCTTGTACATGTTCTTAGATGGCCCTCCCCCTATTTTTCCCCATTATCCATCCTGCCCTTCCCCTCTGGGTACTGTCAGTTTGTTCTTTATTTCAATGTCTCTGGTTCTATTTTGCTTGCTTGCCTGTTTTGCTGATTAGGTTCCACTTATAGGTGAGATCATGTGGTATTTGTCTTTCACCCCCTGGCTTATTTCACTTAGCATAATGCTCTCCAGTTCCATCTATGCGGTCACGAAGGGTAGGAGTTCTTTCTTTCTGCTGCATAGTATTCCATTGTGTAAATGTACCACAGTTTTTTGATCCACTCATTTACTGATGAGCGCTTAAGTTGCTTCCAGCACTTGGCTATTGTAAATTGTGCTACCATAAACGTTGGGGTGCATAGGTTCTTTTGAATTGGTGTTTCAGGATTTTTAGGGTATAATCCCAGCAGTGGAATGCTGGGTCAAAACGCAGTTCCATTTTTAGTTTTCTGAGGAAATTCCATACTGTTTTCCACAGCGGCTGCACCAGTCTGCATTCCCACCAATAGTGCACTAGGGTTCCCTTTTCTCCACATCCTCTCCAACACTTGTTTGTTGATTTGTTTATGATGGCCATTCTGACCTGTGTGAAGTGGTATCTCATTGTGGTTATAATTTGCATCTCTCTGATGGCTAGTGATGCTAAGCATCCTTTCATATGTCTCTGGGTCCTCTGTATGTCCTCCTTGGAGAAGTGTCTGTTCAGGTCCTTTGCCGATTTTTTAATTGGGTTGTTTGTCTTCCTGGAGTGGAGTAGTGTGAATTCTTTATATATTTTGGAGATTAAACCCTTGACCAAGGTATCGTTTGCAAATATGTTTTCCCATATGGTTGGTTCTCTTTTCATTTTAATGTTGTTTTCTTTAGCTGTGCAGAAGCTTTTTATTTTGATGAGGTCCTGTTTGTTTATTCTTTCCTTTATGTCCTTTGCTCTAGGGTACCTTTGCCTATTTTTAATTGGGTTTTTATAAGAGTTCTTTATTCTGACCCTTAACAGATGTATAATTTGCAAATATTTCTCTAATTCTGTGGGTTGTCTTTTCACTTTCTTTGTTTTAAAAGTTCTTTTTTTAATCCTCACCCGAGGATATGTTTATTGCTTTTAGAGAGATAGGGAGGGAGAGAGAGAAAGAGAAACATCAGTGGAGGTGGGTGTGCGAGAGAAACAGTGATCAGTTGCCTTTCATATGGGCCCTGACTGGGGATCAAACCTGCAGCCTAAGTATATGCCCTGACCCCAGTCAGGTTGCACCTGCAGACTTTTAGTGTATGGGATGGTGCTCCAACCAACTGAGTCACCCAGCTAGGGCTCTTTACACTTCCTTGGTGGTGTCCTTTAAAGCACAAAGTTTTTAATATTGATGATGTCCGATTTACCTATTTTTCTTTCATCATTTGTATTTTCTCTGTCACATCTAAGAAAACATTGCCTATTTCAAGTTTACAAAGACTTACTCCTATGTTTTCTTCTAAGAGCTTTGTAGTTTTAGCTCTTATTAGTTACAGCAAGAATTATAATTTTAGGTCTATGTTCCACTTTGATATTCTATCTAAAGTATGAGGTAAAACAGATATATATTAGAACAGCATATTCAGTTACTTGAAATTATGTTAATTTATTCATTTGATTATGAAGAAATATTAGAATTGTGGCTCCAAATTTATGATTGGTTCAAGACCCATATTCTCTAACTTTAATTTTCTTAACACTAATAATAGTAAAATGTTATATGATTCTTTAATTCTTATCTGTTAAGCTATTACACTGGGGAGGGGATGTAATTTTCTATTAAGGAACTTTTGCTAAGTTCCAGAAAAATAAAAGCAATTCATGAGCCATAGAAGTAAAATGTAACTTTAATTATTATTTTAAAGAAAATAATAAGATTAAAAAAGGGTCCACGACTCTGGTTCTTGCTTTAGGAATAGACAACGGAAAGTACCATTTAAGCACACTGCAGTTCTATCTGCTGGCCGACTGCGGAAAAAGAGAGAAAAGATAAGTGGGGTTGGGAGGGAAGGATGAGGGAAAATGAAGAGAGAGGAATAGTCAGGAAAGTCACACCCAGATGGCTGGTATGGCCTGGCAGCTCACATGGGGCTGTGAGCGATAGGGACTGGGGAATTGGGACAAAGCAGAGAAGACCTGCCCAGACGATGGCACTCAGTTGCAGACGTGTAAAACTTCCCGTGCTGTTAAACATACAGAGGTAGACAGAGTAAGAGAGGAAACAGACCAAACATAGGGATTATTCACAGTGATGAAGAGAATAACCAGGTTTCATGAATGAATAAGCATTTTGAGAGATTGGAATTAAGTCTTTCTTAAAGGTGGGAAGGGCGTTTTGTACAATCAAAAGTTTAGCAAAAGATCTCCTATTTTGCTATGATCGCCCTGGGTAGGATGCCGTTAAGAGCCAGATTCGTCTTCAAAACCACATCTTTTATCCTGGGATTCTCTCTCCTGCATCACAGCTAGACCACAGTGCCGAAGACAGAATTTCTTCTAGTGAGTTCATGAGCATCATGTTTGTATATTATTCTGCTTATTTAGTATATTTCATGCAGCCTTAACTCACCAGGAAGTTATCAGGATCAAATGTAAATGACTCCCGCTTCCTTTTCTGCTCTCTAGCAAGTCACAGCTATAATGCAGGTCAACAGGCAAAAGAGTCCAGGTCTTCAACACAGCGTGAAGCAAATACTATTACTATTGTGAACTCCAATTCAGATTGTGAACTTACTAGAATTCAGTTGTAGTGAACTGACATAAACTATAGGCTCTGAAATTTGATCAGGGGGATTGAAATGATTAAAACAAAACATTGATGCATAGCCAACGGGGTGGGACTCTAACAGTGGGCAACAAGTTTTTCATTGAAGCACATTACATTCTTTTATATCAAGTCCTTCAATAATATTAATTTTTGAGAACATTAAATTCTGTCTAGTGTACTGAAGCTGGTAATTATAATGCATAAAAATAGCTGAATAACCAGGGTAGTGCCAATTACTCTGTCACTTGTGAGTAATCGATTATTTTTGTGCAGCGCAATGTATGTGATGCCTGCACATAAAGTGATAATGTACAGCACTTAAATGAAAAATAATTTTTCCAAAGCATGGTGAGGCATGCCTGAAAGCTTTCACACACAGACTCGAGAGCTAGGTTATGTCTCTTTGAGGTGTGCTCGAGTGAATGGCTTGAAGAGACTTTGGTCCTGGGCTGGCCTGAGTGTCAGCACCCCGGGAATAATGGAGACACAGCTTCCATGTGCTCAAGATGACCCATGACAGTTGGCAGACCACGTGTTGGAGATCGATGCGTAGACCGTGTGATGGGTGAGTGTACAGACTGGCTGGACTACAGTGGCGATTGATTGCGGTGTCTGTATCAGGAATAGGCGTTGCACCTCCAGGATTTTCTGTGACTTCCCAGCAGCCACCCTGTGAACTTAGGAATGAGTCTGAACTCGTTCAAGAAAGGAAGCTCAGAAAGAAGCTGATGAAATTAAAAAACCATAGGAAGACCTCTTTATAGGGTTGTTAGAATTAAATGAGGTGTTTATAGAGTATTTACTGTGTGCCAAACACTGGTTTACTAGATATGAAATTATTGTTATTACTATTAATTGTTATTAATGATAATTATACATTGAACCTAATTGCTTATTTCATATCTTAACAATCTAGTTCCTCTTCATGAAAAATGGCATAGTCCCAGAGGAGGTAATAGAAAGAGTCTTTTCTTTGTAAATGCTGTGTTTCACTTTAGATTTATTTGTAATTTCCATTAAAATCATAAAATTGAAGTATATGAGAAGAAAAAAAAAGGTTGGACCCAGAGACAGCTCCGAAGATACTAGGTATAGTATTATACAAAGCAAGTTACTGGGTTCAGTGGGTGGTGTTTATTGAGCATTCACTGAGGAGCTCTATACAAGAGCAAACCTCATTTCTTCCCCCAGGGAGTGTAATGTGGCCCAGGAGACAAGAAAGAGCACATGCCTGACACAAATGATTTATCACAAATGCAAGCAGAGGTATTGGACAAGGTGCATAAAACAGTGAGATAACTAGCCCTGGCAGGTGTGGCTCAGTTGGTTAGAGCACCGTCCAGTAAACCAAATGGTTGCCAGTTCAATTCTGATCAGGGCACGTGCCTGAGTTGTGGGTTCAGTCCCCAGTCAGGGCACATGTGAGAGGCAACCTCTCTCTCTCACATCAGTGTTTCTCTTTCTCTCCCTTCCCCTCTCTCCAAATCATTAATAAGCATGTCCTCAGGTGAGGATTAAAAAAGAACAGTAGGGTAAATGTTAGGATTATCAGTCCTGGATTAAGTCCGAGAAAAATTCCCAGAAGCTGAGCTGTGATTTGAAGACAGGAGCGCCTTGATAGGAAGGAACAGGAGGGGTCTCCTCAGCGTGGGGACTGGAAGGAGGGCCCAAGTCAGCTCTTGGTGAATGTGTGTGTGTGAGCGTGTGTGCGTGTGCACAGTGGGGTGAGAGAAAGGGAGAGGGGCATTAGATAATGAAACACGAGAGCAGAGAGCATGAGCTGGGAGTAATTAGGAAGAAAGGATCCTCGGCATTTTTGTTGAATACTAGGCACTCTGCTGTGGGGCTGGGGATACGCTGTGGACCCGCAGAGCCCGCCTCTGCCTCATGGAGCGTACAGTCTGGAAGGGATTCAGACAAGACTGAAGGCACAGAGAGCAGCTGTGAGGAGAAGTGGCCTGAACTAGGTAGACTCGGAGAGTGCAGATCGGCCCAGAGTAACAGATCAGCCCAGAGTTCCCACGTTTATTTCATGCTGTGTCACAGCCCGATATGAATATTCCTAGAAGACGGCCTTCCAAATGCTTATTCAGAAACCTGGCTGCTTCTATCTCATGGGCCAATCAACATCTAAGACCTAAGGGTCCACTGCACTCAGCTGGTGGGTAAGGAAAGGGGCTTGGGAATGGACAACTGCTTCGTAAGTACTAAACTGCACAAGTAATTATCCACTTACATTCCACGGACAAGCACTAATCCTATAACCTTTTCCCTACCTCAGATGTTAGGGGCTTAGAAAACATAGTTTCTTGCACAAAAAAAATAAATAAATAAATAAAAAAAAAGAAAGAAAGGAAGGAAAGACAAAAACCCATAGCGGTTACTATTATGTTAAGAGCATATGGCTAGATGTTGCTAAGATCATTTTGAAATTACAACATTTTGTTGTTGAAACTCAGGTTCGTGACACTGTATGAACTTGTTTTAGCACTTGCTCACCTTGGAAGCCATAATGCCTTCAACAGGATAAAGTCATTGCTTGAATTATTGGCAATTTTCTCATTGGCAAGCTCCCCAAGATTCTGACTTATTTGTGTAGCTTTGTTGATGAATCTTTCTTTCATATATTTTTAATTATATTATTTTTTAAAATTATATTTTATTGTTTATGCTATTACAGTTGTCCCAATTTCTCTCTCTCTATTTTTGTTTCATTTGCCAAGCAATGAATAGATTAAGTTGCTAGAAAAAAATTATAAAATATTTAAAAAATATGCTATTAAATAAAAAGAAAACATACAAGACAGCTGTTTTCCTGTGACGGTTCCACACTATGTAAGAGGTGATCAGGCAGTGGTTTCTGCCACAGCTGAGTTAGTGAGACATGGGTGAAATAAACAGTAACCAGGAGCTGGAATCAACAGGCAAGTTAATTAAGCTTCTGAGGGTGATTGGGTGTGATATCTGAAGGTCAGGCAGGACTTGTGGATGACTCCTAGGTTTTTGGCTTGGATAATAAAATCAATGGTCTGTTTATGAAGATAAGGAACAGAGGAGAGGGTAGCTTGTAGAGGAGAAGGGAAAAATAGAAACTTGAATTTTGATATGTAGAATTTCAGGTAACTGGGGCTATCCAAGTGAAGATGACTAATTATGGGTCGTGTGGATTATGTGAGTTTGACGTTTAGGGGAGAGGTCTAGGCTGGAGAAGGGGAAGTGGAGTTCATCAGGACTCAGATGATATTGGTGTCATGGAAGAGGATGACCCTTCTGTTGACTTTCTGCAGGAGAAAGGCTCTGGGATCGGGGATCAGAGCTCCTGCTGAGGAAATGGACAGGGAATGTAGTGAGGGAGATGAGAGAGGAGCCAGCCACGGCATCACATCCCGTTGTAATTAAGGGGCCGGGAGGGTAGTGCTGCATTGGATGGAAATGGGGGAGTTGGGAAGGGGTGAGGTTCAAAAAGGAGGACAATAGCTCAGTTTTTATCACATTCGAGCTATAGCTAATGCTAGGCTGTAAAATTATAGTATTAAAGAAGGGACTTTGGAGGTAGTCCCTCTTATGCTAAGTCATTGGAGCCTCAGGAGATACAGGCGAGGAAAAGCCAGGGTGTTCTTGTTCCCTGGTGCATTAAACCATGTGCTTAGAGACAGTCACTTGGATCCTGAGGGTTAGAAAAAGACCTCCCAGAAGTGCACAGGGAGGCTCCTGACAGGGCAGAGGAAGAGGAAAAAGTGTAGGGTCATGGAGAAGAGAACACAGTGGAGGTCAGGGAAGGAGAGTCAAGGAGGAGAGACTAGTTAGCTGGGTGAATGGCAGGAAGCATTTGTACGGGGGACATGAGATGTGTCAATAAATATTTGTGTAATCTTTCTCACAATTAATGTTTCAAAATTGTATTAGTCAAATAACAGTTCTTCTTTATATGGCTCGTGTTTGGATTCATGGGGCTGTCGTATATATGTGGATGCCTGATTTTTGTTTTAGAAAAGAAATAAAATGGCATTAAGTCTTGTTTCATAAGAGAGTTGAAGGCTTACACGAGAAACCACCATGAACTTGAGTTTGCAGTCTTTTAGGAATGAAGGACGTAACATACCTTAAATGGTTCGGGGCCAGTTCAGAGATTTTGTTTAGAAGGGGCTGCTCTGCAGCTAACAGACAGGAAAGGGGGGACGAGCGAAGATTCAGTACATTTGCAGCCAACAGGTGTCACTCTTGCGATGCGATACACAGCCGAGTTGCGGCGTCTCCTCTCACATCCCTCTGAAGGCTCTGATTTAATGTAGGAGTATTGTCAGCTACCTCTCCCCCTTAAAGAATGCCAGCAAAAGTACATTATAAGGAAAGCTTTTCTTTATACAGAGAACTGCTTCTCCCACCTGGCAGTTTCATCGGATTGTGAGAATACATAAGACTGGATGTTATTTCAAAAGCATCTCTGCAGCAAACTGCAAAATGAGAGTCCTTGAGTGAAGCTGCAGCTGATCATGAATGACTTCATGGTCAGGCATGGACAGGAGAAATGGTCAATGGTGAGAAATATAATGGCCAAATGTTAGCACGGGTCTTTTTTTTGACATATTCACTGGCTCGGGAAACTGTCATATTTACTTTGTCACCAGGCTCCATTGTATTCTTTGAAAAATTAGGCCACAGCTATACAGTACGCTCAGTCCTTCTCACTGCATGTCTACATGTTACAGAGGCTGGGGTCCAGTTGTATTTGGGGTCCGAGTGACCCCCAGGAGACCAAGAGTGGGTGAGCAGTTGGTTCCTTCTTGTTCTTTGGAGAGGCTGACACTATGACCCAAAGCACATGAGGTTGGAGGTTGAGCAGAGCTCTGTATCTTACCAGGCAGCTGTGCAGACCATTTCCAAGATGGTGGTTTGGATATTAGACTTCTGATCAAATGGGGATAAGCTTGCTGACGGAATTTTTTTTTTGGCCTTTTCCTATTTTTTTTTCTCGGTGGATATCACAGAGTTGCTGACAGTGTGAGCTGTTTCTGAGTTGGATCCTTTTATAACAAATTGATAACTTATTGAGTAAATGGGTTTCCTGAGTTCTGTGAGCTGCTCCAGCAAAATTGTTGAACCGAAGGAAGGGATCATGGGAACCTCTGATTTATGGCCGACTGGCCAGAAGTATAGTAACAACCCAGAATTTTATCGGGAGTCTAAAGCATAAGGAGGTTGTCCTGGGAACCTCCAATCTGCAGCCCGTTGGTCAGAAGCAAAGATAACAACCTGGGCTGGCAACCGGCGTCTGAAATGGGAGAGGGGAAGCATCTTGTGAAACGGAGCGCTCAGCCTGTGGAATCCGATGCTATCTCTGGGTAGATGGTGTCAGAATTGAGTTGAGTTATAGGACACGCAGCAGGTGGCCTGATGATTGCTTATTGGTGTGGGGAAGACCCCCCACCTCAACACACACACACGTTACCAAATTGGGTCCAGGAACCTGACAGAGAAGGATTTGCACATGGTAGTGACTTAACCATAATGACTATACATCTGCTTCATGTAGTAGGAGGATTCAACCTTAGAGTGTAAGGAAGCTAATTCTATGAGCACACAAGCTGGGTGCTAATGCCACCTTAGTGCATTCTGAGATATTTTACTGGGCGTGGCACTGTGTCATTGTCACTGTTAGTGGTTAAAGCTAATGTCGAAACCAGATACCTGGCAGCTGAATGCTAAGGATAGACCTTAAACTTATAATTGTCCATATATGACATCAGGAATTTTTCTGGAACGATACTAGAAAGTCCAGTGACTTGCCAGAAGTTGTGGAAGAAGTGCCCAAATTCTGATTATGACTCAGAAAGCCAAAACCAGGAGACACAAAGGAAAGGGCCAGCTGAGAGTGGCAAAGCTATCGGTATTGCTCCATTCCCTTTTGAGCATTAGCAGCAACTGGGCTGGGGTTGTTTTGGGAAGCAGATGTGGAGTAATCAAGGTCTGCATGTCATGAAGGTAAGATGCAGATTTGGGGAAAAAAATCGACAACCCTTTGCTCTTGTGTTTTCGAGCGTCATGGCCTGGTTAGGGTCACGGTTAATGGCTGTTACGGCTGCTGAGCACCACGGTCATTGAATTCAACCCACAAACTTTCTGTTGATTTAAACAACAACCAGGATCATTATCTGGGTAGAAAATGTTGCGGGGGGGGGTGCAATTCCAGCTCGAGAGAACAGCGTGAGTGAAGGGGCTCCTGAGGTGCGTGACCCGATGACCTGTGTGGGAGAAGGGCAGGTTGTCTGGTCTGGCAAGGTGTGTGGAAGGACAGAGTAGAAGACAAGCCTCAAAGAGCACTTTGGGTGCAGATCGCAGAGAGCCTTGAAATTGATACTAGGAAGTCTAGGTTGGGCCAGAGGTGGTGGGAAGTCAGGAGTCTCTCCGGCAGGGAAAGGACGTGAACATATCTGTTCTTCAGAAAGGTGATCTGGGCAGCAGAGTCCTGATGATAAAGTGAGGCTTGAGGCAGGGGCTGCGGGTGAAAGAAGGTCACGTAGGCGGTCATCTAGGGCCTGGACTGGGGCAGCGGTCATTGGCCGTAGGAGAACACTGAGGCACGGAGGAAGATACTGGAGGGTAAAATTAGCGTTGGATTAAGAATTTTAGAGACCTGCGCTGGCTGGTGTAGCTCAGTGGATTGAGCGTGGGCTGGGAGCCGGGGGGTCCCGGTTCGATTCACCGTCGGGGCGCATGCCTGGGTTGCGGGCTGGGTCCCCGGTGGGGGCCATGTGAGAGGCAACCATGCATTGCTCTTTCTCTCTCTCTCTGTCTCCCTCCCTTCCCCTCTCTCTAAAATAAATAAATAAAAATCTTAAAAAAAAAAAAAGAATTTTAGAGACCTTCGGCACTGACAAGCTAATGGCACCTCCCCAGCCCTCCTATGCTGTTTAAAAGAAAAACAGCACTGGATGATAAAATAAACATGAACAAAAAATACATTTTATAGAAACATCAAGCATCTACTTCCTTCAGATTTTGTTTTATGCTTTTGAAACCCTTGATTCACTGGTGTGTTAAGAAGTTGCCGAATAGCCATTTAGGGTTCTGTAGCCATGGGTGAAAAGGATGGTACTTCGCAGCTGGTCTGGAATAGGAAACAAGGGAGAGAGTGGAGTTTCTGGCTTGGTCAATAGGGAGGAAGGAGAAGCCAGGGGCCAGGGGCAAAGACACAGGGCGGTTCCCGGGGGTAAGGCCGTGATCGGGTGCTGCCGGGTGCAACAAAGGAAGCGCGAAGACACTGCCCCGAACCCTGGGGGACATGAGTGATGTTCAGGCTGCTGACCTAGCGTATTAGAACATTCATCCCTTTTTATTTCTACCTTCAGACCTACCTTCTTTTAATATCCAGAATATATAAAGAACTTTTATGACTCAACAAAAAACAGATAAGCCATTTAAAAACTGACAAACATAGGAAAAAATGCTCTGCATCACTGATCATAAGAGGAATACAAATCGAGATCACAATGAAATATCACTTCACATCCATTAGGATGGCTACTATAACAACCCCCTCCTATAAAATAACAAGTGTTGGTGTCAGTGTGAGAAATTAGAACCTTTATGCACTGTTGGTGCGATTGTAAAATGGTGCAGCTAAGGCAGGCTAGTAAGAAGCTAGGACAATTCCTTGGCAGGTGGAGTGGGGAAACTGAGACGGAGAGCTGAACAAACTGGCAGAGCAGTTTGCAGCCAGATACAGAAGGTCACCAGGGTGGAAAGTCCTGGGCAGGCTGCTTTGGCTCACTGAGAAGTCAGAGAAAAGGGGTCTTGGGGGCAGGCTCAGGGGGTTAGCTCAGTACAAATTGCCGCTGCCCATTGCTCCCCTGGTTGCAAGTCTGGTGGGGACCCTAAGAGTTTGGGAGAGAAAAGTAAAGATGCACGTCTGTGGGGGGAAAGGGGGGCAAGGGAAGGGCACCGGTGTGCTCCCAGGAGGGAGAGCTGCATGCAGCCTCTTTCGTTTTGAGGGTTTTCTTTTGCAAGTATGATTTTATTTTTACACATAGATATTTGAAATTAGTCAAATAAACATTTGCTAATCTGAAATGTGTAGAGAATAATACAAAAAATACATGGGCCCCTCTTTGTACATTGTACTGTATTTTGCCATGTATAAGGTGCACCCATGTTTTTTGCCCAAACTCTCAGGAAAATAAATATTTTGTCTTAATTTTTTAATTTAATTTTAATTTTTAATATTTTAATTTTTAATTGTTATTCAGTTACAGTTGTCCCCATTCCCCCCCCCCATTGCTCTCTCCCTGCTCCATCAAACTCCTGCTCCCAAAGACAGTCCCCACCTATTGTCCTTGTCCATGGGTCCTTTGTACATGTTCCTTGATTTGACTCTTCCCCTTCTTTCCCCTGTTATCTCCCTCCCCCCTCCCCTCTGGCCACTATCAGTTTGTTATTTATTGAGGATTTTTAAAGGCCAGGATTTTAGGGGAGGATCTCAATAGAATAGTCATCAGCTTTTCCAGGTGTGTCCTTTCAGGGTCATGGTCTCCACTAATTGGTCAGCACCAGGGCAGAGGGTCATTAGTCATGGCAGCTGGACCTGGAGTCACCTGCCCGGCTTTGCTGCTTTTCTGGGCCTGGAGCAGAAGTACAACTGCAGTCCAGATGCTATCTCTAGGGAAGAAAGGTCAGGGGCTCTAAACCCACATGACCAGTGATATGCCAGAGGCAGACCTGCTCTGATCCCAGTTCTGGTCCCCTTTCGTAACACAACCGCTGTGGAAAACAGTATGGCATTTCCTCAAAAAATTAGAAATAGAACTGCCACATGGTTCAGCAACCTCACTTTCGGGTATATACCCCAAAGAATTGAAGCAGGGTCTCCGACAGCTGTCCACAGACCCACATGCGTAGTACCTGGTAGGTGGCAGCAATCTAAACGTCCATCAGCCAATGAATGGTTAAAGAGTTCCAGGAATTAGTCGTTCGGCTGGCAACAAAGGGTCTCATTCGAGAATGGATGCTTCTTCATCATGGAACTGTCTACACCTCTGTGGTTTCTCCACTTAGGTTTGTGGATTCTGTCTCTGTGCAATCACAGTTATACCCTGATGGTGATAAAATAGCACAAATAATGGTGTGTAACAGAGTGCTAAGTAGTACTGAGTGCTCACTCTGTGCAGGACCGGGTCGTCTTTACGTGCACACATCGACTCATTTAATTACCACTATGACTCTTAGGTATTAGTTATCAATCCATTTCTCTGTAGAGGAACCTGAATTGTAGAAAACTTCAGGAAACATAAAGCATAAATAATGAAAGTTGGATTTGACCAATTTATCTTGTGTTAGAGCGTGTGGTATTAATGACCATTCTGCTAGAGGTTGTAGATGTGAAGGGTTCGGTAGAGTAGAGCATTCAGAAATGTGCACATGGAAGAAATACAAGCAAATATTTAAAGTATTGAATCATATCTGACTTAAGAGTTGTTTTTCTCTATGAGTAAAAAAATTCCATACCAATATGTAACTGCATATTTCTAATACATACAAAGGTAGCTTTATTAAAATATTAATAGTATTTGGTTGTATGAGGGACACAAAATTCCTATTAATGAGGAAGATATTATTTTAGCACAAGTAATAATAGTAATAAGCACCTTTTAAAATTAAACTTTGATTAAGATAATTGTAGATTCTTATGCAGCTGCAAGAAATAATACAGAGAAATCCCATGTACCACTTACTTTTCTCCAGTGGTCTAGCATCTTGCAAACCTATTGTACAATGTGACAACCAAGGTGCTGGCATTGATCAATCTACCTTTCTTATTCAGGTTTCCCTCAGTTGTATTTGTACTTGTGTGCGTGTTTGGTTATATATAGTTTTATCACATGTGTAGGTCACGTGTCTACCACTACAGTCAAGGTCCTGAACAATTCTATCACAAGGGCCCTTCATGTTGCCTTATTTAAAAGTACATCTTCCTCTCCTCCCATCACACCTTCTGACCCTACTCTGTTCTGACACGGGGTAGATCGGACCTGCCGATACCCGTGGGTGACCGTGACCCAATGCGTGTATGAATCTCATACCAAGACACGCGGGGAAAGAGAGACCGGGGCCACGTGGCTGATTCCTCCCATCTCAGGAAAAAGCCTTGTGGCTTGCCCAGCCAGGGTTTTTATCAGGGGCCAATTTACATAGGATTGATTATTCATGGGATTATGCAGAACAGGTAGGATTACTCATAATAAAGCATTGGGATGTTGATTCAGATCCGGTGGCAGACACGACCAGGTGAAAGCAATATTCAAGGATCAGCAAGCCAGAATTTTTTAAGATACACCTTTGCCAAATTCCTATTAGAGAATTCCCATCCCACAGACATGATCCACACTTGCTCACACAGGAATCACACGGAGCTGTGCTCAAAACGTGTAAATTCTCAGGA
>PVJI01012627.1:0-19915 GCA_004026765.1 Micronycteris hirsuta | reverse complement strand
TGTTCTCCATTTCTATATTTTTGTCATTTCCGGAATGACAGATGGAATCCTACAGTTTGCAGCCCTTTGGGGTTGGCTTTTTCTTCACTGAACATAGTTCTCTTGAGGTTCATCCCAGTAGTTTGGGGTATCCGTAGTTCATTGTTTTGTGTTGCTGAGTGGTGTTCTGTGGTAAGGGTGTACCACTCACCATTTGACCCACCTATTGAAGCACATGTGGACAGTGTTCAGGTTTTAACTATCACAAATTAGGATGTTATGACCATTTGTGTACAGGTTTTTGTGTGAACATAAGTTTGTCATTTTGGGGGGAATAAATGCCCAAGAGGCAATTATGATGCTGTGTGGCAGTTGTTTGTTTAATTTTATGAGCAACTGCTTGTATTAGTTTTCCACTGCAGCTGCAAATTTAATGTCTTAAAACAACACAAATTTCTTCTCTTATACTTTTGGAGGTAAGAGGTTGAATGAGTCTTACAGGGTCAGCAAGGCCAATTCCTTCCTGGTGCTCCAGAGGAGGATCTGTTCCTTGCCTCCCCGCCCTCCCCGTTCAAGAGGCCTTATGTAAACCCAGCTCCGTAGCATCTTCTCTTCTCTCCGACATCCTGCCCTCCCCTTCTAAGAGCCCTTGTGATCACGTTGCACCCACTAGGTAATCTGGGATGATTTCCCCATGTCAAGGTTTTAATCTAATCACATCTGCAAAGGCTCTTTTGTTGTATAAGGTAACATTTTCAAAGATTCTGAAAATTAGAAAGGGACACCTTTTGGGGGCCATCCTTCAGCCTGCCACACTTCCAAAATGTACTCCAGAATAATTGCTCCATTTTACACTCCTAATGTGTAATGATTATTTTCTGCATCCTCACCAGCATTGACGTTGCCACTATTTTTGATTTTAGCCATTCCAATAAGTGAGCAGTGACATCTCATTGTGGTTGGTTTTAGTTAGTATTTCCCTGGTGGCTAATAATGTTAAATGTGTGTTCAGGTGCTTATTTGCCACCTGTGTACCTGTTTTATTGAAATTTCTCTTCATATCTTTTGCCCACTTTCTAATGGGTTGTTAATTTTTCTACTGTTAAATTAAGAGGATTTTAGTATTTTTTAGATACTGGCCTTTTGTCAGATCTGTGGTTTGCATCCCACCCCTCAACCCCCCACTCTATAGCTTTTCATCCTCTTCACATAGTGCTAATTTGATGTTTTCAAATTAAGACAAAGCGGAAGTTCTCAGTTTGAAGATAGCCAATTGATCAAGTTTTCTTTTATTGTATCAAATGTAAGAACTTTTCTGTTTTCCCTAGACCCAAAGTTTCTCTTAATTTTTTTCTAAAAGGTTTATAGTTTTATGTTTTACATTTAAGTCCACAATCCATTTTGAGTTAATTTGTGTAGAAGGAATGCATGCTTTTAATAGAAAAAAATTGGGTGCTATGAGCTGATTTCAGAGTCATTTTTTTAAAAGATTTTATTTATTTATTCTTAGAGGGGAAGGGTGGGAAAAAGAGAGGGAGAGAAATATCAATGTGTGGTTGCCTCTCATGCGCTCCTAGCCAGGAACCCAGCCCACAACCCAGGCATGTGCCCTCCACTGGGAATCGAACCAGTGACCCTCTAGTTTGCAGGTCAGTGAGTGTTCAATCCACAGAGCCACGGCTGATTTTGGAATCTTTTGACTCCTGAAGTTTGTGGTCATGATGTCACTAGTTTAATAAGACTGTCAATTGGTGCAAAAATAGATGTCTCTTTTGCAGACAAACTATAACCTTTCTGATTCCCCAGGGCAGGGCTGTGGCCCCCCCTTTTTGTTTTTCATGTGTATATCCAAAAAGGAATACCAGACTTTGTAGTTCTTTTCTGAAGAAAAACAGTGAAAACATTTTCTACGACATTTTGCTTAATTCATTTTGCCAAGGGCTTGGTTAATTTTAACTGATGCCTTATTAGAAAAGAGCTTGGTTTAATTTTCTCAGTATTGGTTGTTTCATTATCCATTCTTCGAGTTTGGAAGTGGGAAGTTTCCTGTTACATTGTTAGACTATGGCTGGAGGGTACAACCGAGGCGAGTAGTAGAGTGAATTTTGGAGGATTAGGAATAAATTTGTAAAAACTTAAAACCAGAATCTTGAAGGGTGGGACAAAACATAAGGGTCATCAGCATCATTGCGGAATGGTAATTAGAAACCTGTAAGGATCTTTCACTGCACCCCACGTCATATACTAAAGAAGAAAGTGGAAACTTGCATCACCCTCTGAAATACTGAGTGTTCACTGTCATCAATTCAGATAAATCCTTGTTCTAGCAACTTTGTATTACAAATTTCATGATGGATTTCATACTTTGTCTATGGAAGGAGCACATTCAATAGAATATAATGTATGTACTTTGAGTTTCAAAAGTCGATATGGAAAGTGAAGTGGCTTTTGTAATAAATATAGCAACTGGATTGGTAAAGATAATTATGGAGTAATTCTATCCTTGGCCCTTGAAGATAGATTCCTCTGAAATCGATGAAATTACGTGCATGGATCAAAGATAGAATGTTGATTAATTTTCACATGTCAAATTAAATCAGCTCACAAACTAGTTGCTACATGTGCAAGAAGAGTTATTTTAAAATATAGAATCAGATCTTTATGCTATTGCAAAAATTATTAGTTTTAAAGAAAATATTTCATACATGCTATTTTGTTGTCAAAAATGCGATAAAATAATATGAATATTATTGTGACATGCATATCTTAAAAATGATGAATGCATAATTCCAAGGACCTTGGTGATGTATCTGGTCTCCACAATTCAGCTTGATTGTATATCATCAAATAAAGGGAATAAGCCTCCAAAAATTAAGACAGCTCTATTATAATTAGTTTCTTTTCTTTCGAAGCAAATAGGGAAGTGAATATAAGTGGACACCCTTGGTCTTCTTGGGCTAATACTACAGTTTCCTCTTGGAGACTTGTATAACCTACTTGGGCTCAACTATATGCTTCTTGTTTCTCATTCTCAGCATCAGAGAGAGTGTGGAAATGTCATATAACATGCAGATTCCCTCCTCCTGTGACAGTTTTTTAACATGATCTGACCAGATCACACCTTCACACGTTCTCAAATGTCCTGCTTAAGACTTGAAGCCAGAGCTAAAGAGGCCCACCATAAATGTGATGAGTTCCTGCTTTTGTCTTTTCGGAGCACCGGATCACAGTTGCCACATTCTCTTCTGCTTATAGACAGTTCGGTGTCGGGCATACCCTTACTGTGTTTTTGTATAGCTTACGAAAACATTGGTGTGAATGAAGTGGGGCTGACTTCCTGCCCAATGACTGAGTGTGACAAATATAACTTCAGCCTGAAAGGGTTGCTCTAGAGCCACTCTCCTGGCTTGCCCGGGCCGTAAGGTTGAGGGTGTGTTGGCCTTTTCCCGCTCCTCCATGCGGAAGCCATAACTCCCTTCTGAGAATTCCCTCAGCACTCGGTCTGATTCTAAGAGAATCTCGAACTTTACCTTGAGATAGGAATCACCTGTGGACCAATCACATCCACAACTGACCGGCAGCCTCTGGAGGGCTCAGGTCAAGTCACAAGGACTTTTGTGGCTTCCCGCAGCACCTGGCGGGGGGCGGGGGGCAGAATGGGCACACCATGAGAATGGACAGGCAGTGTTATTGTTTTCCGTATATTCTGAAGTCTGTGCGAGCCACGTGACGATACTTGGCTGAGCTGTGTATGTCATAACATTTAATGACAAACTTTTGTTGGTCTGGATTACAGCTTTTAGATCAGTGGGTCTGCTGTTCTTTGAATTTTCTGCATGTCTGTCTTTACAGTGAGAAGCAGCGACCTCCTCTCTTTGTTCCCTGATTTTATCTCCTAGGACAGGAAACATGCTTATACCTGCCCTTCTCGCGAATCACTACTTTATGACTCATCATCAGGGACCTTAAATTCAGAAGAAAAATGTAAAGTTCAAGCCATGAATTTGTGTTTTGAGGGAGTCACTCAGGTATTTTCCTGAAAACAGAAAATCACAGTTTTAATTTTTTCATTATTAATATTAGATGATTCTTAGAATTAACACATTATATAGTGAGCATGAAGAAACATGATATTCTTACAGAGAAATTATCTTACATAAAAGAGTGCCTTTAGTTTTTATTTTATTTATTTATTTAAAATACATTTTATTGATTATGCTATTACAGTTGTCCCATTTTCCCCTCTTTATTCTCCTCCACCCTGCACGCCCCCTCCCACCCGCATTTCCCCCTGTAGTTCATGTCCACGGGTCGTACACATAAGTTCTTTGAGAATGCCTTTAGTTTTCATGCAGAAGTATTATATCCAAAGTACAAATCGAAAGTACAATCTAAAGTACAAATATTATTTTATGTTTTAATTATTATTAAAAGTGGGTCTATAAAGCCAGGAAGATACATGTTTTCCTAGAAAACAGGAAACAAATTCAGTTTTACTAGTCATACTTAGTAGAAAGCTATTAATTTTCTTCCAAGAATAAAATAGGATTGCAAGTGGGTGTTTAAAAAATGCATTAAAATGGCAATGTGCACATAATTTAAATGAGCCCAGAGCTGCTAATTATTCTGCATGTGTTCAGTTACTTTTGTGCTATTTCTCCTCTAATGTAAACAAGAGAAATCCTCTTAATTGTCGCAAATAGCTTTTTAGTAAAGGTTGCTATTTTTTTCTATTTTTTTTTGCTGCTCTTTTAGTACAGTTTGTATCTTTAAGAACTAGTCACAACATGTGATTATTTAGGATAATTTTTAAAAAATGCATGTACTATTATATTTTTCAGCTCTTAAAATCAAATTAAAGAGCTAATTAAGCTATTCATTTACTGGAGCGGAAAATAATTATGCAACGTGTATCTGGAGGAATAAATAGCTTCATGTGCATCCAAATGAGGTAAAAGTGGGCTGAGACATAGTCATGTCACAGGGTCGTGGAGCACAATGCATAATGAAGAAGGCAGGTCCTTCGCTGTGGTGTACTTGGTCATTATTCTCCAGAAATGACACTGATTTGTGGGCGTGCCTACACTAGTCTTCACGTTATTAGTGCATTAGTGTGTGACTAGTAAATACTGCAGACTTATTTTGAAGGCACTTTATCACACATTTACAAAATTTAAATGTGTTAGTTAAGTTGATTAGAACATGCTTCTGTTTCCTCCAGGATGGAGGACTAAATACTCGAGGTGGTTCCTGGATAAAGCATACTTATGGATGAGTAAGAGGATGTTGGACTGAAGTTCATCCCTGAGTTTTGACTGAGACACCAGTCTGATAGATATGAAAGAGAGAGGGAAAAATCTGGGAGCCATGTCCTTGAGCTTGTCAATCAAGGGTATGATCTGTAAGGGAGTCATTATACAGGCAAGACAGGCAAGGGCCAGAGAGGAGGGCATTTTTGGAGAAAAATGCATGATAAATCCCGGTGCTTCCCCCCACACAGGGGGAGATGCTTCCCTCTTCATCGCAGGCCAGTGAGGCAGAGATGCCTGGCACCGCCAGGTGTGGGCTGGAGTCTGATTCTGATGTCAGAAGTCCCAAGGGCAGCAGAAGAGCGGACTAACTACTCTTTCGGCTGACATTGGGGGGAACTGGCACTGAGGTTGGTTTGTTTGTTTATTTGTTTTTTATCAAATGCTGTCTCATTGTTTCGAATAGACTAGAAGTGGGTACTTGGGAGAAAGAGCTAGGGTGGTTTCTCTTGAGCCTGCCATCTGCAAGGGGGAGAAGACCTCAGAAGACAGAGGCTGGTTGTGTACCACTGGTGTACAAAGACAGGAGTTGCGAAAGACCGCTCAGGTTAGGAATGCACCAGCCTGGGGCTGGCTAGAAGTTGCAAGAGAAAGATGTTCGCTGATAATGAGCTCTGGAGAGCTCATTAACCTTCAGATCATGAGGATATCAGTCCTAGTAAGACCCTTTGTCCCACTCTTCTTCCTCATCTTCCTGCTTTAACCCCGAGGACATCAAAACATGAACTCTGGAGAAGGAAGAGGAAGGAGGGAAAAGCAGCACAGTGAACTAGGTAAGGAGCCAATAAGCCCTTTTTCTCATTGCAGCTTCTAGCCTGGAGCAGAAGCAAGCTGGGAGAGGAGGAGGTTTGCTGCTAAGTCAAGGCCAGAGTTATAATTATTATACAGAATTGGACATTATAGTTTCTGAATCAAGACTGTTTTTCATCCAGGTACGGGGAAACATTATCCCTGCTAAATAAAGCTTAAGGGAATAGTGGGAAGCAAAAAGTTATATCTTGATTATGTTATGATAGATATGTGCTTGAGTAACATCACAATTTCAAATGCAGTGCTAGGTTTGCAGGAAATGAGGGAAATGTCCAACAGTGTAAAAAGATAAAAAGAATAGTTTGTTGAAATTTGAGCAGTAAGCAAAAGAGATCAGGAGAGTAGCTTTGTGCCCAAGGCAAGGTGAGTGATTGACAGCTGAGGCTCCTAGGACAGTTCGGACTCTGGAAGGGGAATAAGTCAGCTCTGGGTGCAGCGCTCCCTGGCAGAAGCAAGAGAAAACCACTCTGGAGGCAGGCAACCTCAGCTGGCCTCCAGGATTCCTATAGATTAATGTCTACCAAATATAAACTCACAATCAAAGATCACCAAAATAACAAGAAAAAGCCTCTGTCTCACCATGAAGAGAGTCAGCAGAAATAATAAAGGATTTAGGCCTGGCTGGTGTAGCTCAGTGGATTGAGCGCGGGCTGGGAACCAAGTGGTCCCGGTTTGATTCCCAGTCAGGGCACATGCCTGGGTTGCGGGCCGGGTCCCCAATGAGGGCCATGTGAGAGGCAACCTCACATTGCTGTTTCTCTCCCTCTCTTTCTCCTTCCCCTCTCTCTAAAAATAAATAAATAAAATCTTTAAAAAAAATACTTCTTTAAATAAAGGATTTAGGGCCCTAATGAATTCAGATGTTGGAATTGTCAGGTGTAGAATATCAAATGATCATGTATGAAATGTTTAAAGAAATAACGTGGTATCTCACAGAAATGAGAAAGCAATAAGGAACTAACCAAAATAAGCAGGAAGATTTGAAAAGAAAAGTAGAAATTTCAAAATGGAAAAATATTGTTGAAATTTTAAAAGTCAATGAGCTGGTAAAATATCAAACTAAATAATTGAAGAGAGCATTATTGCTAGATAGAGTGAAAGAAATTACCCAGAATGCAGCACAGTCAAGAAGATGAAAAATATGAAGGAGAGTTTATCACTAATAGGCCCCCACTAAAAGAGCTCTACATGTTTTAGTCCCCTTTAGTCCCCTTTGAGGTTTCCCCTCAAAACCCTTTTACATTCTTAAAAATTATCGAGGACCCAAAAGAGCTTTTGTATATGTGGGTTATATCTATTGATATATACTATATTAGAAGTTAACACAAAAATTTTAAAAATTTTATTCATTAAAAATAATAAACCCATTTGATATTTTTTAGAACACATCAAATAAGAAAAAAGCTTATTTTCAAAGCAAACATTATTGTGAAATTGTTTTGCATTTTTGAAAATCTCTTTATTGTCTGGGTAGATAGAAGACAGCTAGATTCTCACATCTGCTTCTGCATTCATTCTGTGGCTATACGTTGTTTTGGTGGAAACGTATGAAGAAAATCTGGCCTCGCACACAAATGTAGTGAAAAAGGGAGAAGTATCTTACCAGCCTTTTCAGATAATGGTGGATATTATTCTTTATACTACACCCCAACTCAACCACTGGCAGTTTCGTAGTGATTAGTTGCAATGTGGAATTTGAAAGCATTATCAACAGACTTTTCATATCACATTAAAATTCATTTGCCGATGCTGGGATTATACCCTAAGAATCCTGAAACACCAATTCAAAAGAACCAATGCATCCCAGTGTTCATAGCAGCACAATTTACAATAGCCAAGTGCTGGAAACAGCCTAAGTGCCCATCAGTAAATGAATGGATCAAAAAACTGGTACATTTACACAATGGAATACTATGCAGCAGAAAGAATGAAGGAAATCCTACCCTTAGCAATGGCATGGATGGAACTGGAGAGCATTATGCTAAATGAAATCAGCCAGGAGGTGAAAGACAAATGCCATGTGATCTCACCTATAAGTGGAACCTAGTCAACAAAACAAGTGAACAAGTACAGTATAACTAGAGACGTGGAAGTAAAGAACAAAGTGACAGTAACCAGAGGGGAGGGGTGGGGAGGATAATGGGAGAAAGAAGGGGAAGTGTCCTCAAAGAACATGTAAAAGGACCCATGGACAAAGACAAAGGTGAGGGAGGATTGAATGTGGGAGGTGGGGGTGGGTAAGGTGGGGGAGAGTAACGTGGGGAAAACGAGGACAGCCATAATTGAACAATTAAAAAAAAATTCGTTTGCCTATCTTAAACCTAAAATGGATTTTTTACCTATGGATGATTTTGTAACATCATGAACTGGTGATTTGGAAAATGTGAGTTCACTGGGTAACGCAGATCTTCCGAACATTGATGCAAAAATCACACTCATTAACATCACCACTAATCTCTTTAGAAAAGTCCCTGTACTGAGAAGCTGTCAAGCTCACGGTGGAAAATACAGGTTTTCTAAAATTCTAATTTTTGCTTGAAATTTGAATTTTATTATTGGCAAGAAATTCTATCGGTTGTTCTCTTGAAGTAACAGGCTCGCTTCGTTCAATTTTGAGAAAATGTCTGCCACTTATCCAAGTCTGAATAGCCATAGTTCATCTGTCAGTCATTCTTTTAAGTGAAGATAGTGTTCCGTGAACAAACTGGTTACGTCAGCTTGAAACTCAATCACTCAAGTGTTTTTCCTTGAGACAACCTACATGCTTTGGTATTCAGCAGAAGTACTTTTTTGCTTCCCATTTGGTCACAGTGAATATTAAAAAGACATTGCTCAAGGGTCAAGATTTAATAAAATTAATATTTTTTCCTGTCTTTTTCACCTAAAAGCACACTTTTAAGTGAAACTGGCATTTTAGAAAACTTACCATGCGTGGGTGACAGTGCAGAAAACAGGGATTTCTGGCACAGTTTGGTGCCACTGCCTTGATTTGTGCAGAGGCAACCGCACCTGTACCCACCGTTGCTTCTGCACCGTCAGCGGATGTGTCAGCACAGTGAAAAGGACCGATAATAACACCTTAACGTTATTATGAGAGCAGTTTTGACCTTGTGGACCTTGTGGATTTCATATTTTAGAACTACCAGATAAAGAATATTTATTAATTAGATGTGAAAATGCTTAAAGGAATAACATGTGTACTCGCATAAAAAGGAAAGTAGCAAGAAACTATCAGAAATGCACTGGTTCCCGGAAGAAATAAATGGCATCTTGGGTATCCAGATGGTGAAAACTGAGGAGCAACTTATTTATGCTGAGGAATCCTCAAAAGGTTCAGGAGCTGGTGTCATTAGGCAGTTTTCTTGGAATTGGAGCTAAGGTGATACTACACAGGAGGAGTGAGTGGTTGAAAGTCTTCCTACAATGCAGCTAGCCTCCCAGCTTTCCTTCCCACCCTGAAGATTTCCCGTGGGTAGGATAATTCCTATGACTTCCAGGCTGGGGAGCGCCAGGCACAGCTGGGAGTCTAGTTAAACTTCATATACTGAAGTGTAGGTGCTGAATGTGTGCAAAACAGCAGCTGCTATCTGAAATTCAAAGAACTATATTGTGAGGATTGAGGGGTGCCATTTATGCAGGCAGTAGTCTCCCCTGACCTGCGGGGTTTATGTTCCAAGACCCCCATTTGGGTAGCCCTGACCCGTATGCACAGTTGGCCCTCCATGTCCGCGGTTTCTTGCTCATTTGTGCTTGGTCTTGGTTATCCGTGTTGTTGGGGGAGGAGGTGGCGGATGTATATGCCGCAGAGGTATAAACGTAGGGACCCAGAGAATTTTCCAAATGTGTTTCGGTAATCAGAATCCACCTCCATCTCCTAAGTGCCATCAACATTTTATAAAAGCTGTTCAAATCTCACAGCATACTATTTTAAATCCCTGCCTCTCTTTTCGCCTGCCTGCTTTTAAAGTAAGTAATAACCAAATGACCAAAAATTGGGTACTAGTGTGGAGGAGGTGGAAAAGCAAGATTCTAGGTAATAGGCTCGCCCCAGTTTATGAAGTAAAGGAGAATTCAGTGTTAATGACATTGTCGGTGTGCACTATGTAAATGTTCAGAAAACAAAGCAATTTTGTTAGTCTATGGTTCTACCTGTGATTTAGTGCGAAGTTTCTTTCTTAAACTGTGTGCCCTGGTAAATGTCAAGGCACAGCAGACTGAACATTAGTAGTGATTTTATAAGCGACCTTCGGTGTATTCTACTCCGGGTGGTATGGTTTCCTCATCTGCCCACACATTGGACAGAGTGGAACTCTGAGATGGAGCCAGAGCGTTACATGGATGGCAGATAACAATGCTATTGAAAGGGCCTTGTGATTAAAGTTAGAACTCTAAGGTTTGAATATGTTTCATTTCTAGAAGAGGCTGCTTTTACAGACGATGTTCTATGACACCGGAAGCGTAGGAAATGGGCTCTGGGCAAGAAAAAATGAGGAGGGAGAGGCTGGCATGCATGTCCACAGGAGGCATAGTGCTTAAAGCCAAATGTTTGAGAACATAATGGAGGAAACCTCTGCCTCAGCTGTCTAATTCCACGAAACCTGGAATCTTTCCCTTGGACCGGGAATGGAGGATGCCACAGGCCCCCATGAAATTTTATCAGTTTGATGTTGAGGACAGAAAGGTGAAGCTTTAGATGTTCAGAGCTTCATCTGAGTTTCCCCGCAGGTATAAGCAACAAAGTACTGCCAGTCTCTCTAAAGCTCAAGAGTTCCAGCCTGGAGAATACAACTTGTGTGACACTTCCTTGCACTTCAGATTTCTACACTTAGGAAGTGGTTGCTCAGTGAGTCATGTGGCTCAGTTCAAGCTGAGATAATGTTTGATTCAAAGCTTGTGATAACTTTTAATGGTAACTGAATTTCCTACAGTTAAAGGGAGAAACAGAAACCATATGAGAATAAGTGGAAAATTTTAAGAGAAAGAGCTATAAATATGCATATAAGTCTTTATGAAAGTCATCGAAGTATTTAATAATTTCTTGCTGTATCCCTTTATGAAGTCCTTCAGTGCTCCTCGACCTCCTTCCCACGTTATGAATTTCTAAGCACCGCAACGCGCGTCGCGGGCTCACTATGCCTGTGCTGTGTTGAGGAATTCATCCGCTCATTGTTTTATGCACCAGCTTACACGGATAAGCTGTGTTTCTATGTCTCTCTCCCTAATATCTTATATTCTCTGCAGAACAAGGATTCTGCATCTCAGAAGGAGATTTCTGTGGGCTTAACATTTTGTTAAGTGAGATAAACAGGTTACATTACTTTTTTCCATCAAAGTAATTGGTATCAGGACACTCCCAGTGCTTCAGACTCATCCCTTTGTGGTGACTATGGTACCTGTCTCCTGATAGTTCCTCATCTAGAACTGTGTTCTAGCTTCTAGCCATGCATGGTTAAATTTATATAAAGTAAAATGGATAAAATTAAAATTTCAGTTCCCAACCCCACTAGCCATATTTCACACGTCCAGTAGCCACGTGTGGCTAGTGGCTACTGAATTGAACAGGGAAGACATAGAACATTTTCGTTGTTGAAGGCAATTCTTTAGTCTTTGCTGGTCTAACACATTTCTCATATTTGTCTTGAGCTTTTTAATTTTCTCTACCAATTAACCCAGGCAGCATGAACAGTATGCTTTGATTTTTACAACAATACTCTATGGTCTTGTTTCCCAATTCTCCATCCTTATAATCTACTTCCACGAATCATGCAGAATCTCGGGGTCACACCTGGGCCTGTCATCACCCAGGATCACTCTGCCTCTGACATTTAAATCTAAGCACTAGTTTTCAGCTGTTTTCTAATACCCATCACACCGATTCTTCAGTTACACTGAGACCGCCAGTTCCTGGACCCGTGCATTTGTTCTCATTTGACTCTCAAATGACTCCTCTGTCTTTCTTATCCAGCCTGCTGCCCATCTTTACACCTCCTCTTGCCGTCGTCCTAGAGTCGATCAACACTTATCCTTCTAACGCATCCTCCTTAGCATCTCTACTCCCATGTCAGGTAAGTGGAGCAGGAGAACTGACAAAATACGATTGAAGTTAGGTCCTCTATGCAATGTTTTTCAAACTGTGGCTCACAATCTAATGGTGGATTGTGAATGAGCGTAATCTAGTGCGTTTGTTTGTTTTTCATGTTAAATAAGATGAAGTAGAAAACAATCTCAGAAAGTAAGTGCAATTATAAATCTTTTTTAATAAATCTTTTGTGAGATATATATATTCTGTCTGGAAAAAATCCAGAAATTATTAATATAATGGGGACAGTTTGAGCAACATCAATGTAACCTGGAAGCCAAGGAGAGTGCACTGGAATGCACGTGCATGAACAGTGACAACTTCACTGTGCTAGTCAGTGGGGGTGGTGGACGCCACTGCGTGAGCATGTGCACTGTGTGGCCGTCACATTCAAAATGACTGAGCGAGTAGAGCCATGAATCTGCATTTTGTGTTGAGCTCGAACACTCCTCTGTGGAAAGTATTCAGATGAGTCAGAAGGCCTTTTCGGATGATGCAATGAGTGCAGTGCAAATAAAAGTGTGGCACAAATGCTTCAAAGATGGCGGAGAATCTGTTGAAAGAGATCCGTGTTCTGGAAGGCCTGCAACAAGCAGAACACCTGAGAATGTTGGCCGTGCATGGGCTGCAATCAACAGAGACTGGCGATCTCCAGTGTGAGAACTAGAAGCTGATCTGGGGATTCCCAAAAGTACTGTGTCTGAGATTTTGACTCAGGATCTTGGCATGAAATGTGTTGTGGCAAAATCTGTTCTGTGGCTTCTGCTACCAGAGCAGAAGGAACATTGTGCTGCAGTTGATTCAAACCACTACCAATGAACTAGATTTTGTCAAGAAGGTCATAACTGGAGATGAATAGTGGGTCTACAGCTATGATCCAGAAATGAAGGCCTAGTTTTCCAAATGGAAGTCACCTGGTTCTCCATGCCCTAAGAAGGTGTGGCAAAGTTGCAGCAAGATCCAGACTGTTAACTGTGTTTTTTGATTGGATTGGGAAGGTGTTGTCCATCATCAGTAAACCCCTCTAGGTGAAACAATTGATGAGTACTACCTCAGTGTTCTTCATCATAGCTGCAGCTTTGGACAATGGGTGATTGGCAGCTTCATCATGACAATGTACCCACCATGCTTCACGTCTCATGCAGAGTTTTTTTGTGAAACATCAAATTACCCAGGTGACTCAGTTCCAATATAGCCCAGACTTGGCATGCTGGGACTTTTGGATTTTTTTCAAAACTAAAATCACCTTTGAAAGGGAAGAGATTTCAGACCATTGATGAGATTCAGGAAATTATGACAAAGCAGCTGATGGCCAAAGGATTTCGCAGAGTGTTTTGAACAATGGAAGAGACTGGGAGAACTGTGTGAGGTCCCAAGGTGCCTACTTTGAAGGGGACTGAGGTATCATTGTCCTATATACAGTGTTTCTTGTATCTTGTATCTTGTTTAATAAATGTCTCTATTTTTCATAGTACATGGCTGGATATTTTATGGACAGACAAAATGGAGAAAATGCCAATATTTTCTTCTTTGTTAATAAAATTGCCTAATACTGAATCATTCTTGCATTCCTGTAATAAGCCTTATTTGGTCATAATATATTTTTCTTTTAATATACTGCTGTGTTTGATTTACTAATGTTTGGTTCAGGATTTTTACATCTACAATTTTTAAATAATATTGTTAACTGTCTTATTTAGCATTTACTTTTTGTCCAATATTGAAAACATAGTTTTATTTAATTTGTAAAATGAAGTGGAAAAAATTTTCACCTTTTCTATCCTTGATCTGGAATTGTCTAAAATAGAAATCACTTTTTTTCTTTAAATGCTTCCTGGAACTCACTTGTAAAATCATCTGAATCTTCTTGATGCACTTTCAAAAATAGATTTTTAAAATTACATTTTTCTCAAATGGTTATCGATCTTTGTGTTTTTTAATCTTCTCTTGTCAAATTTTTAATATTATCTTTTAAAACATTCATTTAACCTAGGTTTTCAAATCTACTGATAATAACATGTATGTAATAATTATTTTTAAAAATAAGGACTCTGTAGTTATGTTCCCTTCTTATCCTCAAAAGTGTTTGTGTTCTTTTTCCCTCCCTCTCTCCTTTTCTCCCTCCCTCCCTCCCTCCCCTTAATCAGGCATGATAAAAATTTGTCTGCCTTCTTGGACTTTTCAAAAATGAAGTCTATTTGATTTTTGTTTTTCATTTTGTTAATTTTTTATTTGTTTTTATTTGCTTTCTTTGGGCTTATTTGTTCTTGAGTTCATAACCCTCAGTGGGAGACAAAGCTTGCCTTCTCTTGTAGCTGGGACACAGGCACACGGTCTAGGCTGCGATCATCGGTAGGCCACCCTGGTTTTGAATTGAGAGTTAGTCATGCCCAGAAGCAACAGCGGTGGCATTTGCAGCAAGATCAGATTCGTGGGACAGTAGTGACAGAAACACCAGGGGCTGTCTTACCCTCCATGGCTGGCTGAGTCAGTGGTGCAAGATGCAGCTGCTGGCACCTGGTGGTGGCAGTAGCATTGTCCTCTCCAGAGTGGGTCAGTGACACTGTGGTGGGCATTGTTCTAACTGTGCAGTTCTGAGCCTCGTTCTACTGCCAAGCCAGTGAGTTTGTGAGTGAACCAATGTCCTGTTAATAAGTTCATTTTCTTGCCCAAGTCAGCCAGACTTGGTTTCTATTGCTTCCAACTGAGAATCTTGATTGAATATTCTTTCATTGTTGTTCCTTTCTAAATAGTGTTTCTAAAGAAATTGTGTTTCTAAATAACATTTTAATTTCCTTTTTACCTCAGGAGTTATTAAGAAGGATTTAAAATATCTCCCAGTTGACAAACATGTTGGCTCTTTCTGTTGTTAATTTCTCTTTTTGTTGTAAGGTGGTCAGTTAATGTGGCTTGTAAGATTTGTGATTTTTTGGAATTTATTAAAATTTTTTAAAAAAGATTTTATTTATTTATTTCTAGAGAGAGGGGAAAGGAGGGAGAATGAGAGGGAGAGAAACATCAATGTGTGGTTGCCTCTCACATGCCCCCACCCAGGGACCTGGCCTGCCACCCAGGCATGTGCCCTGACTGGGAATCAAACTGGTGACCCCTTGGTTTGCAGGCTGGTGCTCCATCCACTGAGCCACACCAGCCAGGGCAGGAATTTATTAAAATTTTACCTGTGATCTAATATATGTCACATGTGATCCAAGAGTCTTTTTTCCATTTGTGACTATGACATTTCCATTCTGAATGCAGCCCTTTGTAGATTTGTCAGTTTTACCTTATATTTAGAGGAGTTATCAGGCTTCATGATTGATTGCACCATTTTTAGTATAAAATATCTTTGTTCGATTTACTGTTTTTACCTTGAACCTTATTTTATTTAACATTAATATTGTTACATTTGCTACATTTTCATTTTGTTAGCAATTGTATATTTTTGTACCTCTATTTTAAATTTTACTTCATATTTTTTCCTTCCCTTTTTCGCTCCCTTCCTCCTTCTTTGTCTCTCTTTCTCCTTCCCAGTGTGTACATCTGTTTCTTTTAGAGGGAGAATTTAACATATTTGTATTTATTGTGATTATAAATATGGTCTACTATATTTCTACTACTTTATTTTATATTTATTATTATATCTTGGTGTTGTTTTTCCTTTGGGTCTTTTGTTAATTTTCTTTATTTCATTTTTATTTCCCCTTTCCTAATCATTATCTTTTAAGTTTTTATTCCATGTATCTAAACTTAAAATTTGACTTCAGCCTCTAGAGCAGCACCCGCCAGTAGAGATGCTGTGACGATGCAAATGCCCTGTTCCTCTAACACTGTGCGGTGGAGGAGCCCCGGGCTACGTGTGTCTGTTAAGTGCTTGCAGTGTGGCTGGTATGACTGGGGAGCTGAAGTTCTAGTTTTATTTAAATTTAATTAATGCAAATTTAAATAGCTGCATGTGATCAGTGAGTACCATTGTGTTAGTTTCCTAGGGCTGCCATAACAGAACACCACAGACTGGGTGGCTTAAACAACAGAAATTTATTTTCTCACAGTTCTGGAGGTTGGAAGTCCAAGATCAAGGTGTTGCTAAATTTGTTTTCTCCTGAGGCTTTTGATTTCTCTCCTTGGCTTGTAGGTGGCTGTCTTCTGGTTGTGTCCTCGCATAGTCTTTTCTCTCTGTGCACGCATTCTTGGCATTACTTTTGTGTCCACATGTTCTTTTTACATGTACACCAATCACACTGGATGAGGACTCACCCTAACAGCCTCATTTTAACTTAAGCAATCTCTTTGTCGTCAAAGACTGTCCTATTTTGAGTTACTGAAGGTTGGGCCTTCAACATATGAATTTTGCAGGGACACAAGTCAGCCTATAACAATGTTTTGGAGAGTGCAGAGTTACTCTGAATTTATTTCTTCCTCTCCCCATACACTGCTACTCACTGTAGAATACTTTGATTTTTCTGTACCTTCTGCCATGTGGTAATCATCTGGAATTCTACTTCCAATTTTCACTTGCCTTCTGCATTAGCAATTATTAGAATTAATGAGAAATTTCACATATTTCTTTATCATTTTTTCTTATATTCTCTTTCTTGAACTTCTTTATCTAGTTGCCATGATATTGTTCTCAAGCAGTTCTTTCAGAGAGGGGCTTGAAGTCCAGGTAGAGGATTCTAAGTTCAAAATTAATTTCTCAGTAATTTGAAGACATTGTTTATACTGCTGGTGTCTCACTGAGATCCCCTTTAGCAGGCTAGGGCACCCATCCCTCCACTGCTGTGAGCATCAGCTACTAATAGCTCATGCCTGCTTGCTTGTCTGAAGAATGGCCCTTTACGCAATGAGGGCAATTCCTGTGGAAAATTACTCATCTGCTTCCCCTGGGGGCAGCCAGTTGCTGCCTGCCCAGGAGGACCAAAGGCTTTTCCCGTTGCCTGAAGGCAGGACCAGTTCTGTGGGCAATTGTTCATGCTTTGGGGGCTCACTAAGGAATCAAGCTGCAGCCAGATTCCCGCTGACACCACATTTTAGCTTAGTTCCTTCCCCAGCCTTATTCTGTTTCTCTTCTCTCTCCACCTAGAGCACTCTCTTAATCAATCATGTGCACCCAAATCCCTTTCTCAGGCTCTGCTTCCAGGGAACCTGATCCAAGGCACATTGTTTAAGTACTTTCATTTGTGCCTTGCCCCCTTGCTCATGGACCCAATGCCAGTTAGACCTTCAGCAAATGTTCACTGAATGAACGAGTGAAGGTACCTTCCTTGGGCAGCATGCAGATCACATTACCCTTTCTTTCTAACCTAATTTCTAATTATGAAAGTAAAATGTCTGATTTTGGTTTTAAAGCCTATTCTGGTGGCTTATTTACATGAAGCCCACCTTTATTTATGAGTCTACTTTGATTTTTTTTACTGCTTTTATAACCCCAAACATAATTTTTTACACCTGAATTATATACAGCCCTACATCTCTAGCACATTGTGTCATGTATCTTATTCCCTTAGCTGGGACACAATTTTTGTAAAGTATTTTTTTATTGCTTATGCTATTATAGTTGTCCCATCTTTTCTCCCCTTTATTCCCCTCTGCCCTGCATTCCCCCCTCACCAGTGTCCCCTCACCCCCCTTAGTTCATGTCCGTGGGTCGTACATATAAGTTCTTTGGCTTCTCCATTTCTTATACTATTCTTAACCTTCCCCTCTCTATTTTGTACCTGCAAATTTTGCTTCTTATTACCTGTTTCGTTTCTGCCATTGTCTCCCCTCCCCATCCCTGCTCATAACCCTCCATGTGATCTCCATTTCTGTAATTCTGTTCCTGTTCTTGTTGTCTGCTTAGGGGTTTTTTTGCTTTTGCTTTTTTTAGGTTTAGTTGTTGATAGTTGTGAGTTTGTTGTCATTTTACTGTTCATAATTTTGATCTTCTTTTTCTTAAGGGAAGTCTTTTTAACATTTCATATAATAATGGCTTGGTGATGATGAACGCCTTGAACTTGACCTTATCTGGGAAGCACTTTACCTGCCCTTCCATTCTAAATGATAGCTTTTCTGGATAGAGTAATCTTGGATGTAGGTCCTTGCCTTTCATGACTTTGAATACTTCTTTCCAGCTCCTTCTTGCCTGCAAGGTTTCTTTTGAGAAATCATCCAATAATCTTAAGGGAACTCCTTTGTAGGTAACTGTCTCCTTTCCTCTTGCTGCTTTTAAGATTCTCTCCTTCTATTTAATCTTGGGTAATGCAATTATGATGTGCCTTGGTGTGTGCTTCCTTGGTGGGTCCAACTTCTTTGGGACTCTCTGAGCTTCCTGGACTTCCTGGAAGTCTATTTCCTTTGCCAGATTGGGGAAGTTCTCCTTCATTATTTGTTCAAATAAGTTTTCCATTTCTTGTTCTTCATCTTCTCCTTCTGGCACCCCTATGATTTGAATGTTGGAACATTTAAAGTTTTCCTGGAGGTTCCAAAGCCTCTCCTCATTTTTTTTTAATTGTTTCTTCATTGTGTTCTGGTTAAATGTTTATTTATTCCTTTTTCTCCAAATCATTCATCTGAGTCTAGGTTTCCTTCTCTTCACTGTTGGTTCCTTGTATGTTTTTCTTTATTTCACTTTGTATAGCCTTTACTTTTTCCTCTATTTTGCGACCGTACCCAGCCATCTCTGGGAGCATCCTGATTACCAGTGTTTTGAACTCTGCATCTGATAGGTTGGCTATCTCCTTGTCACTTAGTTCTTTTTCTGAAGTTTTGATCTGTTCTTTCATTTGGGCCATATGGTTTCTTTGTCTGGGCACAGCTGTTACATAGTAAGTGGGGGAGCCTTAGGTATTCACCAGGGCAGGGCAACCCACATCGTTGTATTGTGGCACTGTATCTGGGGGAGGGGTCAGAGAGAGAACAATGCCACTTGCTCTGCTCTTCACTGGCTTTCTGTCACTTCTTCCACTACCCACAAGCAAATTGGGCCCTTCTGGTGCTCATTCCTGGGTGGGTGGGTTTGTGTACATTTTAGACCCTGTGGGTCTCTCCAACAAACTTTCCTGTGAGACTGGGAGTTTCTCCCACCACTGCAACCCCCACAGGATTTTACAGCCAGAGGTTTTGAGGCTTTCTTTTCCCATGCTGGAACCCTGGGTTGCGTGGTCTGTCTTGCTCCCTGGTTGTTCCTCCTGGCTTGTCCACATGCCATTGTGGGACCACCTGCTCCCCCAGCCACTGCTTCGCCTGCCCAGGTCCTCCAGCCATCGCCTTGCTCCAGCCACAACCTTGCCATGCATCCTCTCTACTCTAGCTGCCCGTCTCTGTCCCTCCTACCAGTCTGGGTGAATGTTTCCTCTTGAATTCTTTGATTGTCATACTTCCATACAGTTCAATTTCCTGGCAGTTCTGGTTGTTTTTTGTTTTTAAATTTGTTGTTGTCCTTCTTTTGATTGTGGGAGGAGGCAAAGTGTATCAAACTATGCCTCCATTTTGGCCAGAAGTCTGAAGCACAATTGTATGGACTTTATGTTTCTCTATATCACTCAGGACCTAACACCTTGCTAGGTACATAATACTCAATTAATAATTGCATGATATTTTCATGAAAACTTAGTTTAAAGGAATTATATTTGAATATAAACTTTCTCTTAGAAAATACTTTTTTTCTTTTTTTCCTACTTCTGGGTCATTTAATTCCTTTTTGAAAACTCTATTTCCATAGCAATAGATTGTCATAAAGAAAGAGGATAATATGGCCTTT